>WAAF01015012.1:1158895-1368211 GCA_013400475.1 Tricholaema leucomelas
CTTGGAGGTCTCTTCCAACCTGGTTGATTCTATGATTCCTTTGAATAATAAATAGTGGTTTTGTTCTAGACTTTTAGACTGACAGCCTTTGAGAGTGCTAGTTGTGTACATTCATTTTGAAGTCATTTTGAGACATGAATATGAAGATGATTTATACAATTTATTAAAAATACACCGTGACAGACTGTGCTTCTTAGTAACTGTAACTCGCATTCAAAGTAATGTCAATGACCTTAATTTGCATTATAAAAACATCTCTGAGGTGTTCAAAACAGTTGAGTAGCAATTTAATTCATATTCACTCTAAAACTACAAAAGCTACAATTCATTATTATAACATGGCCTTGTTTATATCACCTGTGCAACGTAATTTTATGTATCACAGTATCACCAAGGTTGGAAGCGACCTCATAGATCATCAAGTCCAACCCTTTACCACAGAGCTCAAGGCTAGACCATGGCACCAAGTGCCACGTCCAATCCTGCCTTGAACAGCTCCAGGGACGGCGACTCCACCACCTCCCAGGGCAGCCCATTCCAGTAGCCAATGACTCTCTCAGTGAAGAACTTTCTCCTCACCTCAAGCCTAAATTTCCCCTGGCGCAGCTTGAGGCTGTGTCCTCTTGTTCTGGTGCTGGCTGCCTGAGAGAAGAGAGCAACCTCCTCCTGGCTACAACCACCCTTCAGGTAGTTGTAGACAGCAATAAGGTCTCCCCTGAGCCTCCTCTTCTCCAGGCTAAACAATCCCAGCTCCCTCAGCCTCTCCTCGTAGGGCCTGTGCTCGAGGCCTCTCACCAGCCTCATTGCCCTTCTCTGGACACGCTCAAGCATCTCAATGTCCTTCTTAAATTGAGGGGCCCAGAACTGGACACAGGACTCAAGGTGTGGTCTAACCAGTGCAGAGTACAGGGGCAGAATGACCTCCCTGCTCCTGCTGGCCACACCATTCTTGATGCAGGCCAGGACGCCACTGGCTCTCTTGGCCACCTGGGCACACTGCTGGCTCATGTTCAGGCGGGTATCGATCAGCACCCCCAGATCCCTCTCTGTTTGGCTGCTCTCCAGCCACTCCGACCCCAGCCTGTAGCTCTGCATGGGGTTGTTGTGGCCAAAGTGCAGCACCCGACACTTGGACTTACTGAACTATTGAATGTAGACAAAGTAATTGGCAAACCAAATCTATCAATCTATCTAATGTAAAATGAGTTTAAATAATTACAACAAAACCAAATCAAAACATATGTGCTCCTTCCAGTTACATAAAATGACTGCAGATATACTTATTCAGAATCAACCCTGTCAATCTGGAATAAACTACAGACACAGAAAGTCCACTTTCCATTACCTTCTGTTTAGCAGGACTTCTGTCATCACTAGAAGAAATTTTTCCAGGTGAATGTACCCTGTTGGTGGTTCTTCTTCCACCTAAAAATAAAACTTAAGTATGGCAGGTTGTACGACTCATTAGCAAACTAATACAAAAGCTGGGGTAATTCCTGCATTAAAATTACAGAGTTAGATTTGAATATTTCTATCAGGTTGCTAATATCTCACGGCACCATAAAAGCTGAGTGAAATGCTTGTGACCAAAGGGGAATTTGAGGAAGAAATTATATCCCAGGCAAAATACAGACCTGCTATTAGAGACGCTTTCAACAACTCAACATTGCCCTCTTGTGCTTAGAACCCATTCATGCAAAGGAGCTGGACGCCTAGTAACGGATCTTATCTCTCACAACAACTCAGCAGAGGTTTAAATATTCAGACTGTGTTCATACTAGTAAAGTCTAGCAGGACTTGGAACATTCCCAAGCACTGTAATGTGATCACCCATAACAGCAAACCATTAGCACGTTCCCTGGCATGATTTTTGCCTGTGCCACGTAACACCTCCCCCAAGCAGTTACCAGGTCTGGCTAGGACCTTGGGGATTTTTCCCCAGCAGTAAAACATTTACCACATAAAACCAGGCTATACATGACCTGCTTTGTGCCAGCTGGCTTCAACACCCAAGGATGTTTCTGGACATATTTAATGTGCTAGTCTGGACATAGCCCCAGTATAGTATACCACAAGGATGGAATTTGTTGCCTTCACATTGTTTCATAGCCAGAAACAATTGTCAAGAGCGGGACCAGAGAGACAGGGCAGTCTGAAATAGTCATAAGGCAACCCCTAAAATGCTACACAAAGAAAAGGCTCCCTTGTGCCTTCCAAATAAATTAACAGATTAGTCCCAAAACATTGAGGGCTTCCAGCAGCATTCTCACTGCATTCCTGTGCTTTTATTCCTGTACTTTCAATGTACATGGTACACTGAATATGGTACAAACTGCTCCTTATCATTCTGGTGCACCCCTTCCCTAGAAATTTCCAAGTGTTATTCCCCAAAAGAAGTCCTCTTAATGGAGCTACCTGTTCTTCCTGTCTTGAAACTGGATCACAGAAATCACAGAAACATTCTGGTTGGAAAAGACCCTCAGGATCACCAAGTCCAACTGATATCCCTACTCTATGAGATTCACCCTAAACTATATTCCTAAGCAGTGCACCGAAATGACTTTCAAACACATCCAGGGCTGGTGACTCAACCACCTCCCTGAGCAGCCCATTCCAGTGCCTGACCCCTCTTTCTGTGATTTCTTTTTCCTAATGTGCAGTCTAAACCTACCCAGTCACAGCTTGAGGCCATTCCTCTTGTTCTATCACTGTTTATCTGTAAGAAGAGACTTTGTGGCCTCACATGGCATCAGCAACACATTTCTAATCACTCCACAGACACAGCTACAGCTCCAGCTGAAAGAAGACTCAAATATGCACTGATTTGTAATCTAACTGAGCCAGGTCTCTTGGGAACCAAGCCGGAGCTGAAGGTGATGCCTAATACATGCAGCTTAAGTGGAGACCTGCAACTGCTCCTGCATGCTCTTTTCCAGTGTTTGTGAAGGAGTTTGGTTGCTAAAAACAGGCAGCCATCACCTCGCTCTGTTTTAGAGCAGAAATTGGCTTGGAAAAGTACTTTTCACCTTACATTTGGGAAGGCTAGTGGAAGGGATCTTTAGCAAGAAAATGAAGATAAATCAGACAGTGCCTTTGACCATCATTTGTTTTACCACTTGACTGAATGAAAAAGTGTAACAAAGTGCTTGGCAAAACTTAACTTCTTCATAGTGACATAACAGTTATGTAATGCATTGAACTATTCCATGAGATCTATATATATAACTATTCCTATTGAGATGTATAATAAATAGGAAGTTTTAGGGGACATTTGTGCCTCAGTATCAGGTCAAAAGTCCACAGAGAGAGATAGTTATTTATAGGAAATAGATAGGTATGTGTTATATTAAGCAGGACGAGCAAAAGTGTGAACCCAAAGCATCTGTGAAGATGTTAAGTTATATAAACCATATTTAAGAGCCAAAAAGGATCAGATCTGCTCATCCAAACAGCTGAAGGTCTGGAACTTGGATGCTGTAGTTGGAGCCCTTGCCATTGAATATTGAGGCAAAGTAGTCACTGAGCACCCCAGCCTTATCCATATCCTTTGTCACTGGTTCTCCCTTTCCCTTCTGGAAGGGTCCCACGTTCTCCCTATTCCTCCTTTTCTCACTATTAAACCTGAAGAAGTTCTTCTTGTTCCTCTTAATGTCTTCAGCCAGATTCAATTCCGGCTGTGCTTTCACCTTCCTATCTTGAGCTTGGTTGCACAAACAATTTATTTGTATTTGTCCCAGGATACCTGTCCTTGCTTCCACTCCCTGTAGGCTTTCTTCTTGCATCTAAGTGTGTCCAGGAGTTCTCTATTCATCCATACAGACCTCCTGGCATTCTTACCTGCCTTCCTCTTTTTTGGGATGCATTGCTCCTGGACCTGGAGGAGGTGATCCTTGAATACTGACCAGCTTTCTTGGGCCTCCCATCCTTCCAGGTTTTTTCCCCCATGGTACCTTGCCAAGGAGGTCCCTGAAGAGGCTGAAGTCTGCTCTTGCAAAGTCCAGAGCAGTGAGTTTGCTATGCACCCTCCTTGATGCCTTGAGGATCTTAAGCTCTACCATTTCATGGTCACTGTAGCCAAAACTACCCTTCATCTTCACTTCACTCACTAGCCCCTCCTTGTTGGTGAAGACTAGGTCCAGCCTAAGACCTTCTCTTATGGGTTTCGCTACCACTTGGAGGAGGAAGTTATCATCAGTACACTCCAGGAACCTCTTAGATTGCTGCCGCTCTGCTGTGTTGTCCTTCCAACAGATGTCAGGGTGGTTGAAGTCCCCCATGAAGATCAGGGCCTGTGAGCATGAAGCTTCTCCTATTTGTTTGTAAAGGGCCTCATCTGCTTCACCCTCCCAATCAGGAGGTCTGTGATGTCTTGTTTCTACACCTTACCTTTAACCTTTACCCATAAGCTGTTTTTTCATTGCACACCCCCAGGTGGAGCTCCGTGGACTCTAGTTCATCATTGATGTAGAGAGCAACACCCTCTCCCCTTCTCCCCTACCTGTCCTTCCTGAACAGTCTATAACTATTTATCCCTATGCTCCAATCATGAGATCCATCCCACCATGTCTCAGTGATGCCAATGACATCATAACCCTATAGACTTGCACATATTTGCAATCCTTCCTGTTTGTTTCCCATGCTCCTTGCATTTATGTGGAGGCATTTCAGTTGTGCCTTTATTGGAGCTGACTTACTGACTGATTTTCCCTTTCTCTGTCCTTTGGGCAATCTTTTCTCAGTCTGTAACTTGAGTCACAAAAACCCAAGTTGAGTCTTTTGACTTGAGTCACAAAGGAAAAAAAACTGCTTGCAGAGTAATGCAGGAGATCTGTGGCAGGGCAGTACACTGAATTAAGACATATTTGTGATTAGCATCATATATCGAGGGTTCTGCAAGAAGACAGTATTCTTCTGGTACTAAATCTAGACAGAGGTTTCATTTACAGATATTGTGAGATTTTCCTTGAAATGTAACTTCCAGGTCTGTTATCCTATAGGTTAATTTATATTCAAAGTTACTCTTGAATAGATTCTTCTTCTTGCAGCATTTGTACTTTATTTTCCTTATAATTAACAATTGCATAGATATTATAGTGTTGTATATAAAGAATCCTCTGCCTCATAGCTGCTTTGCATTCTAATTTGTTATGTATCCCCCTCCCTTTCTGAATTCTGTGTCTTGAGTCAGTTGTGCTGTTCATTTGCTGAAAAAAAAATCTTTGTGGGACACTAAAAATATCATCTACATTAAGCACCATAATTTCTCTTTCCATTTTGTCTTGTTTGTCAGTGGGAGATGGGACAATCTGGTACTGAGAGTACAGAACCAAAGTTGACAGATCGCAGTATCATGTTAAAGGAGCTTTCTCCTTGGATGGGTTTCTGCATTTCCACATCTGAAGCAGCTACATCATTTTCACAGGGCTTAGTACAAAATTTCTCACTAAATTCTGACCAACAAGAGACCAGACAAGCCTACTAGGGAGATACTACTACTGCAACCATTCAAATTTTTGTTGGGACAGTAGGAAAAGAAAAACTAATTCCTAGTATCCTGACCTGCACATGAAAAAGATAAAATCCTTCCCTCATCTTGCAGCCCCGGTTGCCTCCATTCCTTAAGGCAGCACATTAGTTTGCAAAAAGGAATGTGAAGTCTTTTTCCTACTTCTTTGTCCAGTTTATTAACCACAGCCTGCCAATTCAACAGCACAGCATTCTTTCTATTACAAGCATAAGGCAAGTAGACAAAAACAAGTGTAGGGAAAAAATACAGAGAAATGTGATTGAATTTCTTCACCCCTGCACATCACTGGGAGAATAGGCAGACTGCTAGGTCTTGCAAGGTTTTATGTCTGAATTATGATTTACAGAGTTAAGTAAGAAAATATGGCTTAACTGAGAAATCTCATAACTAAGAGACACTACAAGAAAACTGAGAGGCCTGGCTATAAGATAGCTGTGTTAGTTTGAAGCTAGCTAGAATGTTTTGGTGAGAAGAACTAGATTACAGGCTGTGAAAGGGAAACAGTGGCGATGTCTACTTCACTCATAGGCTTGCTGAGAGGTATAAGAACAAGAATCCAAACATAGATAAGGCACTTCTGCTTGAAAGCTCTGAGCTGCATTTCTCTCTAGCCTCTCTGCCATCTCTCTGATTAATCCACTTTGCTTCCTAACCCCCTGGCCTAACCTCCATTCTTCCTTGGGACTGGGGTAAGGTTTAGAGGGGTGGGAGAAGGTGGAAGGGCGGTTGGGAGCCTCTCCTGGGGACTCAGGTTTCTGGGAGGGCTGTTGAGTTTCTGTATTCCATTTTACCTTGTGTATTTCTGTCTATAACTGTATATACTGTAAATATCTGCTTGTATATTGAGCTAAGCTGTAAATAATAAGCTTCATTCAAATTTCCAGAGCTGGCTGAGTCTAGTCTGGGTGATTTGCAAAGTTGGGGCGGGGGGGGGTACAGGACACACCCAAACCATCACAATAGGAATAACAGGATGTGGGGAGAAGATCAGCAGGTCTTTCTTCTTTGTATTTTTGAAATTTGATGTATAATTTTAACACCTGCTCAGTAACTGATTTTTACTACTTAATTATCTGGTGTGTCCATGCATGTGCAGAAGAATGAGATGGTTAGAGTTTGAATATCCTATTTCAGATGAGGTTTAGGATGTTCTTTTTCATTAGTCAAACCCATTTTTTTCTCCATTTTCTATAAATGTGACCTTCTATGATAAAAGAGAGTCAAAGACTCCTCATTATAACCTGAGGTAATGTTGCTACCTCATCAGCCTAAAGGCTTGCTTGCTTCAGGGCAGCTTGAGAGATTGCCTGCTTGAATCACTTTGATGAAACTCCCAAGCTCTGGGAAAAGAGTTTAGGTTTCCCACACAGCAATGCAGAAGGGCTAAACTTGTTCAAGTTTACAACTGAAAACATATACAAAATACCTAAATATTTACCTTTGCAAGCAGTTCTTGTAGTTCTGCCTCAGTTGGGAAGCAACCCAGCGACCTAACAATTAAACCAATCTCTCTGAAAGAAAGAACATCTTTGTCAGTAAATCTGCAATACCAATTCATAGCTTGTGTATAGGAATGTGCAGTACAAGCATGCACAAGCATCCGCATGTAAACTTTTAATATGATGTTTATTGTAGGCAATGTTTAGAAAATCATAGAATCATAGAATCAACCAGGTTGGAGGAGCCCTCCAAGATCATCCAGTCCAACCTAGCACCCAGCCCTAGCCAGTCAACTAGACCATGGCACTAAGTGCCTCATCCAGTCTTTTCTTGAACACCTCCAGGGATGGTGACTCCACCACCTCCCTGGGCAGCCCATTCCAATGCCAATCACTCTCTCTGGCAACAACTTCCTCCTAACATCGAGCCTGTACTTCCCCCGGCACAACTTGAGACTATGTGCCCTTATTCTGTTGCTGGTTGCTTGGAAGAAGAGACCAACCCCCACCTGGCTACAGCCTCCCTTCAGGTAGTTGTAGACAGCAATGAGGTCAGCCCTGAGCCTCCTCTTCTCCAGGCTAGACAACCCCAGCTCCCTCAGCCTCTCTTCACAGCACTGTGTTCCAGGCCTCACACCAGCTTCATCACCCTTACTCTGGACATGTTCCAGCATCTCAACATCTCTCTTGAATTGAGGAGCCCAGAACTGGACACAGTACTCAAGATCTGGCCTGACCAGTGTTGAGTACAAACAGTATTTTTAGAGATGTTCGATATCCTGTAGCTTTTTGAAGACTGTATTTGTTCTTGTGCTTCCCCAAAAACTCTTTACTACTAGCTCATTGCAGTGTACTGTGTGAAGGTTACTTTTCAACCACTGTCCTCTAATTGTTAAGCTTAATTTCTGTAAAGTCTACATTTATTTAGTTAATATAACACTTGAAAACCTGCTGAGATGAAAGGTAACAAACAAAATACGTGTTCATATTAAATGCTATAAAGACACAAATTCAAGCTGCAGTAAAGAACAACGACAAAAGGTCAGGAGGGAGGCAGCCCTGCTATGCCCCTGCTGTGCTCTGTAGGAGTCAAACAGAGTAACACAGCGGCCTACCATAACCCTGTTTATGCCACAAAATATGTACACATAGCTTTGATTTACTGATGAATCTGATGCATTTGTTCTGAGACTCTAAACAAACTCTGACCAAAATGGCAATGCCAGAAAAAAACTTTAACATCACAGACTAGAAACAAAAATACTGTAAAGCTGCCAAAAAGAGTACAAATGAGATTTATACTATGACTGAAAATAAAATAACTGGACACTTCTTGGTGCTGGAATTTTACTAATACACCCGAGGATACCATTGGCCTTCTTGGCCACAAGGGCACACTGTTGACCCCACAGATAACTAAAATTGTCCACTATGACTCCAAGGTCTTTCTCTTTGGAGCTGCTTTCTAGCAGGACAACCTCCAGTCTGTACTGGTGCCTGGTGTTAGTTCTCCTGACGTGCAGGACTCTCCACTTGTCCTTATTGCATTTCATGAGGTTTACCTTTGTCTAGATCTCTAGCCTGTCCAGATCTCACTGGATAGCAGCACAACCTTCAGGTATGTCACCCACCCCTCCCAGCTTTGTTTCATCAGCAAACTTGCTGAGGGTACCTTCTATCCCCTCATTTAGGTCGTTAGATGTGCAGTATATTTGGTGGAAAAATTATACTGCCTAATAAAAAATGGTATATATATAAAGCAATGGCCTTTACAAAACCACCTTATAACAGTTAAGGTCCCAAATGTGGCATGCCAAGCACACATAATATTACACAGGTCAGTCTTTGGCCTCCTCAGATAGGTCCTTCAAAGCTCCCATTCTGACTGAAAACACATGAGAAGTACTACAAGAGATAGAACAGCAGAAAAGGCTGGCTGCACAAAAATAGTTACAAACCAAAACCAAGTCCCACACAGAGTTGTAAAGAAGCAAAACTACCTGCTCAAATGACTCAGTGGAACCTTGCTCCCTGCGGACATGAACGGAAGTCTGGCCACTGGCCTCAATGAAGTCAGATATTTAGTCCTGGTTTTGTAGTCCTTGTTCATGCATTATATTTCTAATACAGATATAATGCATTTGATGCTCTCCTGCACTCCCTTGTGTCTTCCAGCTACAAGATACTACTAAATATTCTCTGCCTCCCCCAGAGAAGCACTCAACCCAAATCATACCTCCCTGCTGTCCTGCAGTACTGCTGCTCTTAGAGACTGTCAGGGACGGGGAAGTTGCCATCATCTCCTGCCTTATCTCATACTCAGCAAAACTGTGATATGAGTAAGGTGAGCCAGGCCCTGAAATAGTTTGCAGAATCTAGAATTGTGGCTGCTGTTTCTGACAGGGTGTGCGTGCAATACCATCTTCCTCATACTTAATATTTTACTGATTTGGATTTGCATTAGGAGTTGCACAATGCCAACGCTGGCCTGTCAAGCCATGGTAATTTTCCATGTTAGTCAGGAGAATCTGGTATTTTAGATGCTACTATTGTGGCTAAGAATTGTGCTGTACTGCCACCTTCTGATACAACATAATCAGCCATTAATAATCCCATTGTTCTGATACAGCCCTACAATATGAACCTAGGCATAATTAAACAATAAATTGTTGTTGTCAGTAGCTGTACTATGAAAGAAATTAACATGAAATAGTGCATTTATTATATTAAATAGACTTTTGAGTGTCCCCCCTCCTGACTGTCTGGGTTTTTTTACAAAGTCTATTTGTGTCATTTTATTGTTGTAACATTTTCTCAAGTTATATGCATTATATAATAGAGTGAGTGTAAGTAAATTCTACAGTTCTTCAGACAGCACTGCAGATGTAAATGACAAACAAATAAGCAACAAGTATGTCACGGCACAGTGAGGGCTAAAGGGTCCCCAGGGCTGGGGAAGAGCAGCAGTGTCTTAGGGCAGGGCTGGGCAACCTAGGGTCCTTTCACTGCCCAGTCAGGAGATCAGTCAGGGCAGGAGCACTGGGGCAGCCCCAGTCCCGAGCATCAGACACCTTCCTGAGGATGGGCCAAAAAGAGATTTGCCATTGGAATGGGCTGCCCAGGGAGGTGGTGGAGTCACCATCCCTGGAGGTGTTCAAGAAAAGACTGGATGAGGCATTTAGTGCCATGGTCTAGTTGACTGGATAGGGCTGGGTGCTAGGTTGGACTGGATGATCTTGGAGGTCTCTTCCAACCTGGTTGATTCTATGATTCTAAAGAGCCCTGTGGATGAGGGAACAGCAATTCCACTAACTATAGAGACACATCCTGAAATTCTCTCTATGTAGTATAATTGAAAATCACTTTTACTTCTATAGTATCTGTAATTGCTTACATTTAGTGTCACGAGGTATCATGCACTGCTAAAACCATCACATAAACATTTTGCACCTCTCTTGCCTCTGCTTTATAACAGAAAAGATGTTTGAAACATTTAAAGATGTTTTCCAATTTGGCTTTCTGAGGAATGCCTAATGACAAGTTCTTGTACTCCTTTGTAGTCTTTATACTTCAAAACTGATTTCTAATTAAAAGCTCTGGTGATATTCTTATAAAAATAGTAATTAGAAACATGAAAAACTGCATCTGTAAACTTTAATGACAGCAGCTTGTAACAACTTCAGAACCTGCTGTGAGATGTGTTTTATGTTTTACAATAAAGGCCCTAACTGTTGTGTGTACAGATGTTTACGTTAAGACTAAGTTCATGTAGCACTGTCAAATAGTCAAACTTGTAGAATAACAGAATTAAGATTATTTAGGATTTTTTTAAATTTTACTTCCCTTAGCTCTGTATTTTGTAGCCAGTTATACCCTGATCAGCCTAACATGCCCTGATCAGCCTAACAGTCCATGTTTTTATCTTTGAACTTTTTCTTACTTCCTCAGACACGTATTTTGTTTGTATTTCCACAACACTGCATGCTAAAGGAATAATGTATGCAGTTTTTTTTCATGACTCCCATCTGTACACCATATTCCTCCAGTCTGGTCACCTCATTTAAAAAAGGGGAAAGCTAAACAAGAAACACCCCCAAAAAAATGGCCAAAAGTATGGAACAGCATCTTCTAAGAGATTAGACACATACAGACTCTTCAGCCTAATACTTCTGTGATGGAGGACAGATGTGACAGACAGTTACAGTGTCAAGATTAACAGTGAACAACTGTTTGCTATTTATCATAACACACACATGAAGAAAAATATGACCAAAAAAACCCCAACAAATCCCCAAAACAACAACAATAAACCCAGGTTCCACTCAAATCCTAAGTGGCAGATGTACAAAACCTAACTGGAAATACTGTGTATTTTGCTCAGTTCCTTGTATTCCCCTCTCAGGTAGCTCAGATGAGGGTACTTAACTAAAAGGACTTTTGGTGCAATCGAATATGATAATTCATGCTAATTATACTTGTAGCAGTAGTAATTTATATAATCAATTTATATGCAAACTCCTTCCAAGTCTCCTGAAAACACCTGTCAGACCAATATCCACCTCTCACATTACCCCAGAAGAAGAGCATTATGCAGGATGTATTGCAATTGGAGACACCTACTGAAAGCTGGTAAGCGCTTCACACAGTGGGCAAGGACACACTCTAGAAGCAAGAGGATCCATACGGGATCCAGGGTCTGTAGTGCCAAATGAGTTATCAGAGCAGAGATTTGCTGGTAATAATTTTTAGCCTTAGATGTCTAGATGTCACAATACCACTAGCCTTAGTAGTCTAGATGTCTACTAGACAAGTTTTCTTGACTAGCACAACTTCCGCTTGCCTCTTTACTCCACTAGTTCCAGCATCCCTCTCTCAAATCAGAGTCAGTCTTCAACAACTCAACAATGCAAAATGTCTATTAAACAAAGACATAATTGTAATTGAAACAGTCCTTTTGGCCATGATTGGACATTTTGTGATAAAGCAGAGGCAGGTTGTGCTGGTTTGAGGATACTCTGGAATATTTTAAGGACAGAAATTAAACCACTGGTTGTGAAAAGAAAATAATGATCATGTCTATATCATTCATTGGTTTGATGAGAGGGATAAAAAGTCAAAACATAAATAATGTAATCTCACTTTTCCCTGGGACGTTGCCCTGTTCACTTCTCTGTTTGGTCTCTGTGTCCTTCAATCTAATTGTTTTCTTTTAACCCCAACCTGCTTTGACACCTCACCTCTAATTTCAGCAATTAACAGTAAGCTTTGTCGGCTGCTGTTCATATGTGGGTTCCTGACACAGAGTGGGGAGAAAACACAACGGAGGGTAGCTTTGAGCCCTTCTGGGCAGCTTGTTTTGTCTGTGAGGGAACTGGGATTTCTGTATTATTTCCAACTTGTATCAATTGTAAATACTTGTATACATTGTGTATACATGCTTGTAAATTTTGCAGTACTGCAAATATTGCTTCATCTTACTTCCAAACCATGTGAGTGAATCTGGGTAATTCAAAATAGGAGGGGGGGAAGGTTCTTAACCCATTACACAGGTTGAGACAGTTATCTCTATATTATATCCTGTAATATTTCAGTGTGAAGATGTTTACAAACCTGACATGCACAGTTTTATTGCCTTCATGGTCAAACACCTCAAAAGATTCTATAATCTTTTTCTCCATTTCAGTTATGGCACCATCTGCAAAAAAAGAAGAAGAAGGGGAAAAAAAGATACACTGAGTTGTTGCAACTGGCTTATTACTACTTTGAGAACTCTGACAGCAGAAGCACCAAAACAGGTAGAAACAACAAAAGTACTTTCAAAAAGCAGAAGTTATTCTGGGGGGGGAAAACAACACCAAAAACCATAATAGTGCTCTATGGATAGATTCAGAATGTGTAATTTCTATTAGTAATATTGCCTTACTAATAGTGTGTCTCAGATACATGATCACCTAGCTGCCCAGATAAGGATCCCCACTTAGAATGTGCTACAGGTCCTTCTGCTCCATAACCCTGATCCCATGCTGGATGCCTTGATGCCAGGGAAAGGAACAAGGCAAAGCTGAGCACAAACTTGTCTTGAGATAGTGGCCAGTCTAGCCTTAACCCTTGACACTAAATGAATGACAGATGCTCTCTATTAACCCCTTTCCCCTCCCAGAAGAGGAAGAAAAAGAGAGTAAGGGAGAGTGAGTTAGAAAAAGAAACAAAAAAGCTTTAAGAAACAGTGACAACAAAAATAACACAAGAAAACAATGACATCTATACAAAACCAATATTGAACTCTCCTGATGATGATCATACTACCACTGCTAATGCAGGGCAGGCACTGGGGAAGTTCCCAGACTGGACTGTGGGAGGCAGGAACTAGAATCTGGAACTGTATTTTACAGTTTAAGGCTAGTATCCTAGCCTAGTGTCCTATTTACAATTTTTTACAAGTTTTTTTCCAGAGAATTCCAGTCTAAAGGATAAACACTTTTGGATTAGACATAGGAAATAAGATACGTTTCTCTAATTCCACTGGACTGCTAAATATCTACTATTTTGCAGTATAAACTTGCTCTGTCTCTCTGACTGCCCTCTGCTTGGCATCTGCCTTCTCTGTTTCTGCTCCTGACATTGCATGCAGGCAGAATGCATTTTGTTTTGGTTTTGTGAGGTACAGGGAGGAGGAGAAAGTTGAAAGGGGGTATTGTGTTGTTATTGAACTGTAAATAATATGTAAATATGCCTTATACATGTTTATTACTTTTTACACTTTGTATTTAGTCTACTTTTGTAAATATAATTTCATTTGACTTCCTGAATTCTGAGGAAGTGTGGTAAATTTACTACAGAGGGTAAATTTCAGCTTTGTTGGGATGCAAATTCAACCCACAACATGGATTCAGGAACACATGGATTGAGATTGAAGGCTGAAGCATGGACAGAGTCTTGACTCTGGCCGCAGAAGAAAAGAAAGGCCTGACCCTTGTTATCTTTAAGCTTTATATTGAGCATGGAAATTATTAACCATTATGAGGTATGATTATTAGTTTCTGTATGAATATTAGTTTTTATTATTACTGTTCAAAAATCAGGGGAATTCCCTGAGATTATTTTGACTTTTGGTTGACAGGAAGCAATTGCACAGAATTAAATAGTTTAAACAATCAGAACTTGGAAAATAGTAACGCAAAATCAGGAAAAATTCTAACTGTGCTTATGGAGTCTTGGCATTCACTCCAGCAGATGTACTCATGACTCTGTTGGTCCCTGATTAAGTCTCCTGTATCAAAGATACTTTCAAACTCACCATGATGATCCCAGAGTAAAATACAAAATACTTCAGACAGAGGGGAAGGAGTTGCTGCTAAGCCGCTAGTGTTAGCTGCAACACATGGCTGCCTTTAACAAGCCACAAACAAAGAGAGGCAGGATGGCAGGATCCAGAAAGGCATGGTTTTCTAAACCATCCCCCTTTATATACTTCAGTTTGAAAATCAAACTGGCCAATAGCACTAGCACCGTTGTTCTGGCCAGTGAATTCAAAGCTTCCTGCCTCCTTTGACCATGCAGGCACGGTGAGAGCAGCACAAGACATGTGACATGCGGTGCTAAGCTCCCTAGCCCTCAAGGCTTTGCTGGGGCCAAACCCTTATTGTTTGCTCATCTAACTCACTCCCACAACAGAAAGAGGAGAGCAAGGGTTAAACTGGCCTGGCAGGATTTATGTCCTACCAGGACAGATGTACAAGGAATGTAATACCTTGTGGTCAGGTTCGGGTCACCTGTCCTGTCTGCTTCTCCCTGCAAGTAAAGCCTTTTTATTTACTTTCACTTATGGCACTCCAACACAGCACACACTATTTAGCAGTGACATTGGTTTCTATAGGAGCAAGTTTAAGCAAAAGCCTTTCTGCAAACCAGTCCTTAGCCCTAACTACAAACACCAAGGAAGGGGTAAATAAAAATGGTTAAGCCGTTTATTAATGTTGTGTTTTGACTCAAAAAAAGCAGACTATAAGTAGTAAAGTGATATGAATTTGACTTTTTTGATTCCTGGGGCTAAATACAGCTCCTAACTCCAGCTAGCAAACCAAGTCTCAGAAGGCAGCATTCTGTGAGCTAGCCCCACAGGTCTCCACAGAGACACCACAAGGAAAATTTAAGTGACAGTCAGAACATAGCTGTCTCTTCTGTATTCTCAACATAATGATAAAAATACACTTTTTCTCTACCAGAACATATTTATTTCCTTCTGTAAGCTCATCTGGCACTAAAGGGTTTGTTGAGCAGCACTGAACAGCACTAAGTCACTGGACATTGTTTTCATTGACATAATCCATACCAATTTTTTTTAATCTCAGTATTTTGGGAATCCCTGGGGCTGCAACATACAACCATCTTTGTCATTTGCTCTCTTGCCCTCATGATAGAAATGTCTGTTTTCTGGCAAGAGCTACAAGAAATGAACCTAGCTAAAAGATACATTTGCTTTATGATTGCCCTGTTTTAACCTTGACTCATTTACTTTTTTGTTGTATTTCCTCCCCTTGTGCTGCTGCTGCTGAAGGTATAGAGCGGTTTGATGGGTGCCTGAAAGATGCCCAAGGTCAGCCCAGCACAGGCTGCAAGCATTTCAATACAGTAGTGGATTGACCCCGTGTGGCAGGTATGACCATCCCCCACTACAAGCACAGGTTCCAAACAGACACTGAGCAAGGGGCAGAGGCTTGCTAGAAGCAGATAGGGATCAGCTTCATGCCCCCTGACATTAGCTGGTGTCTCTAGGTCTAGAACCCAGCTCTACAACTAATTAAGAAATTGACCAAAGCACAAGTATAGGCTGGATGTTAGGAGAAAGTTCTTCACAGAGAGAGTGATTTGCCACTGGAATGGGCTGCCCAGGGAGGTGGTGGAGTCACCATCCCTGGAGGTGTTCAAGAAAAGCCTGGATGAGGCACTTAGTGCCATGGTCTAGTTGACTGGCTAGGGCTGGGTGCTAGGTTGGACTGGATGATCTTGAAGGTCTCTTCCAACCTGGTTGATTCTATTCTATTCTATTCCTACAACTTGGAGGGGTATAAACAGAGTCCTGCTACGGAGAGAGCTGAGTTCTCCACACAGTAGCAGCCTGACAATCTTCATGGCTTGATAACTGAGCCTTCTGCAAAAAACAAAACCCGAGGGAAGACAAGGAAACATTATCAGTACTGAAACTAGGTAACCATCTAGGCTTTGCCTTCCATGAAAATAGTATACATCAATCTTGGGAATTTCAAGAGGCCTGTCAAAGAAAGATCTTGACTAGACACCAGATAATCTGTTTTTCTTCCAAGAACTGAGAGAAAGTTGTGATTAGAAGTCATATCCATGGTCAAACATACAGTATACTGTAGTCCTCTCAAAGACTCTATGTGAGATGAGTGAACACATATTAAGCTATTGCCTAAATCTCTTGTAATCCCCAAGCCAAAGATGTTCAACATAGTTCAGGATGGCAAAGCTTGTTATCTGAAGACTTCTATGATCTGAAGTCTCTAAAATTCTCTTCAGGAGGAAGGAAAATGTGGATTCCAGCTCTAGGTTAAGTAACTGATAAAGATTTAAAAGTATCCTTTCCAGAAAGGCAACAAGAGATCAGATATGCAGTTAACTCGATAGATGTTATGATCTAATGTACCAAAATCTTCCTGCACATGGATAGTCTGCTCCATGGATAGATCAGTGAAAGCTGTTTTGCTCTGAGGTGCACAGTATTGCTCTGTGGCACATTTTTTTAGCAGTTTTATGGACAGAAATATCTGAGCTCTGATTGAATGAAAGCTCACAGAATCATAAAATCATAAAATGGTTTAGGTTTGAAGTGACCTCAAAGATTATCCAGTTCCAATCCCCTACCATAGGCAGGGACACCTCCCACTAGAACAGGTTTCACTCACTTATTCTACTAACTAGAAAACAATAGATAATATCAAAGATAAAAGTATCTCATTAATTCTAATAGCTTAAATAAGTATTGAACCACATCATGTAAAAAAACTACTCCAATACCTACAACTACTTACTCTCACAATGCATCCTGTAGGGATAATATACTATTCCCAATGCCATGTTGCTGAAGTTTTTCAGATACTTGTACTTTTTTTCATTCTCATTTATTTACTTACCACATTGTTGAGTTGGCCTCTCTTCTAGGCTGTGCAGGAGAGGGAGAGACACCAGGCTTACACCATTGTGGTCAAGAGGCTTATTGAAGCTAAGCATAATACCTATATAGAAGAGTTCAGTACAGGGGCGTGTACTTTTGATAGGCTTACATAGGCAGAAATGGGCTGTCCACACACACAGAGGCAGACCTGACCACCTACTCCCCTTAATCCCCCTTTGCAGCATCTTAGCCACAACATTGCTTGTTCCCAGGGCTAACCAGCCTGCCTTCCTAGCACAGCTCAGCTACAGATAGCAGTTTCTCTGCTAGGCTCCTAAGGCCACCCCTCTGCAGCTGTGCCTCCTTATCAGTTCAGTTACTCAATCTTGCTTACTCTCCTTATTTTCTCATTTCTTATTCAGTTCTGCTTAAATCCCAACATCACATAATCAATAAAAAGACAAAATGTCTTAAAATTCATTCATCACATACATTAAACAAAAAATTCTTTCATTATCAGTCTCCTTTCCTGTACTACCCTTTGCTATTTTCACAGTTGGTTTAGCACAAACTAGATAAAGCTCTAGACACTGCCAGTTAAGCAAGACTGGCAGGAATCTGGAAGTCCCAAATTAATTCTGCTGGTTCTTTCAGACCTAATTGTCCCTCTTCAGATTGCCCAGATTGTTCCCTGGCACTCTGAGGCCCATTTGATGCCAGTCCTTAAGCAGCACACTCACCTCAGTTAAGACATTTCTTCTTCAAAGACCACAAGTTTGTAGGGAATAGAAGCAATTAAATAAATGTTGCTCTGTCAGACTCTTGAGTAATGAGCATTTTAGAAAGTGATTTCTAGCTGATATAATTCACTAGATTCTAGCATTCACTTAACTGTTTGAGCCTGCTTTCTTTGATTCCTTCGAGCCAGTTGCTCTGATAGTTCAAAAAGCCATCTCTTCCTTTCACTGAACAGAAATGATGTGCAGTATAAAAGAGGTATCAGAAGAACAGGTAGGCCAGCATTAAATAATGACCTAAAGTGCTGGGGAGCAGAATCAGTCTGCTGCTCACAGGAAAAGATTTAGTCCCAGTACATCCTGACAATTTACAATGCGCTGAAAAACTTCTGAGCTATGTAAAGAGTAAAATTAAAGGTTGATTTGTAGCAGCATCAGTCAATTTGACTTTATTATTTATTGTTACTGCTCAATACACATGCAACATTAATCTTTATAAACATTCACCTAAGCATATTTTAATGGTCAGGTTTATATTTAAACTCCTATACATATGTGGGCACCTGTCTTTGGTGACAAGAACCCTTTCTCACACAGAGCCATGTGAGTTTGAAAGGACAAAGGACACAAATAGGTACCCTCAACTTAGTGACAGTTTTAAAGTAATTTACATGTTGTCCTGGTTTCATTTAAAAGTAGGAATGAGATGAAAAGACTGCCATGAAGAAAAAGGAACTCCTTTAGAATAGAACAGTATAGTATAGAACAGAATGTAATAGAATCAACCAGGTTGGAAGAGACCTCCAAGATCATCCAGTCCAACCTAGCACCCAGCCCTAGCCAGTCAACTAGACCATGGCGCTAAGTGCCTCATCCAGTCTTTTCCTGAACACCCCCAGGGAAGGCAACTCCACCACCTCCCTGAGCAGCCCATTCCAATGGCAATCACTCTCTCTGCCAACAACTTCCTCCTAACATCCAGCCTAGACTTCCCCTGGCACAACTTGAGACTGTGTCCCCTTGTTCAATTGCTGGTTGCCTGGGAGAAGAGACCAACCCCCACCTGGCTAAAGCATCTCTTTGCTTTAAGATGGCAAAAGACAGACAAGGGGACATGATTGTGCAGGCAGTTGTCACTGCTTGGTTCTGTTGTTGCCTGCATTCTCCACCACTTGTTGCCATCAGTAATCTGACGAATGCAACAACACACTTTGGATTGAAGCAGGTGCTCTTTATTCCGGGCCAGTGCAAGCGTTAAGACCCATGCAGGACAGAGGATGTGCTAGTTTGAAGCTAGCTAGAATGTTTTGGTGAGAAGGACTAGATTACAGGCTGTGAAGGGGAAACAAGGGTGATGTTTACTTCACTCATAGGTTTACTGAGAGATACAAGAAGAAGAATCAAAACATAGATAAGGCACTACTCCTGCTAGGGAGCTTCGAGCTGCATCTCTCTAGCCTCTCTGACTAATCCACTTTGCTTCCTAACCCCTGGCAGAACCTCCATTCTTCCTTGGGACTGGAGACTCAGGTTGAGAGGGGTATGGGGAAGGTGAAGGGCGGTTGGGAGCCCCTCCTGAGGACTCAGGTTTCTGGGAGGGGAGTTGTGTTTCTGTATTCCCTTTTTACCTTGTATATTTCTGTCTATAACTGTATATACTGTAAATATCTGCCTGTATATTGTGCTAAGCTGTAAATAATAAGCTTCATTAAATTTCCAGAGCTGGCTGAGTCTAGTCTGGGTGATTTCCAAAGTGTGTGTGGGGGGGTAACACCCAAACCATCACAGAGGACCAAAAGTAAAGGACCAAAAGGCAGCTCCTGCGCCTTCAGTTCTTTCTTGAAGTAGGTCCAACCTTCCTGGACCCCTTTGTGTTTAAGTTCTGTTTCCCAAGGAACTTTCTGAGTTAGTTCTTTAAATAGACCAAAGTCTGCCCTTTGGAAGTCCAGTGTGGAGGTTGAGGGTGGCAGAGCACTGGAACAGGCTGCTGATAGAGGTTGTCTCCATCTCTGGAGGCATTCAAAACCTGCCTTGACATGTTCCTGTGTGATTTATTCTAGGTGATCCTGCTTAAGCAGGGAGGTTGGACTAAATGATCTTAAGAGGTCAGTTCCAACCCCTACAATTCTGTGCCTCTGTGATTCTGCACACGACCAGGTATGACTTCACCTAGGCACAGCTCTGAGCTCCTCCTGCCATCTCCCACTGGTCCAGTCTGTTGGCAGTTAGAGCCCAGTGACAAGCACCTCGACAAGCACGTTGTCAAGTGAGTTCACAGCCGTCTTCCATCTTCCCCTGTAGCTACAGCTACAGATTTTTAGCAGAGTACAAAGTCTCCACTCTGAAACAGTTAATAGTGAGAGCTTATGCCCTGATCTGACCTTTTTAAGCACCTTACTCCTTGTAAGGTGCTGCCACCCCTGTGTTAAATAGTGCAGGGTCATGTTGTGAACAGTAACTTACAGCTTATTGTCTACATGCCTTCTGAAGAATACATAGCACTAGGAAACAGAAAGAATGCATGTGAGGTATGCCCTGTGTAGGCCCTAACCTCAGATAAAAACTAGGGATAATCTCTTAGAGCTTGAACAAATGTGGAGTTGTCACTTATTGCAGAAACCTTTGGCAGTCATCCTGCTTATCTTTCCAAGTACAACAGCACTGACTCCAACCAAGGCTGTTTCTTTTTGCAGCTTTCACACAAGTCTGTTTGCCCACACTTCATGCATTAGTTATTGCAGGCTCCTTGCAGAAAAGTCAGGATTTTTTTTTCCTTAGTATTTGGTCACGTGTTGAAACATCTTTTATCCCCTCAAACCTTTTTGCACTTCTTGGAGGGAAGCTGCCTTAGTTCCACAGGCCTCAGAACTGTTGCGGTTTATTACTTTGGAAGCAGCATGCAATAAAGTCTCTCAGGAAAAAAAAGGTATCCAAATTAGACCAAAGAGATCTCAATTACGACCTGGATTTCATCCAGCCAAGCACATCATCCTTTTGCAGCTATTCAACTGGTGGCCGAGTGACTTCACAAAGCAACTTCATGAGCTAAAGCAGCAAGCGCTGAGTAGTATCACTCTCCTGAGTCATTTGCACAAGTCTAACTGAGAAGCTTTCCTTCTGCTAGTTGCTGTCCACACATAAGCTCCCAAATACTTGCCCTTGCACAAAACTGACACTTCATCACACTAACCTGGACAGTAATAGGGGAAAATTCTTTTCATATGAAGATCTTCTCATCTGAGCAGAGGTTGTGGATACATGTCTCCAGTCACCCAAAGAAAGCAAGGAAATCCCATCTATGCAGAGATGTGGATTGCCTCATGTACACTTGTGATTCAGATAATACACAATTCATATCTTATACTTCTCTTGAGGTAAGTCATGATGTTATTCTTCCTACTGTGAACTGAAAGAAATGCCAGTGCTTAAAGTTTGTTAGCCTGCAAAAAAATAATTGTGGCATTCCTTTAAAGTCAATACCAGCTGCATGCAGTCTCCCTTTTCGTAAGACAGAGACAAACTCAGCATAAATCTCCGTTAGGGATGTCTGGATGTCTTGCACATCCCTGGAATTTCAACTCTGGCAGTCATACCAGTCAGCACTCCTGTTGCATCTCTGAGCTAACAAAACCAGTAATCTCCACTGTTGCAATCTTTTCCATATCTTGCATCTCAACCCCACCTGAGATATGGAGTTACGTCTAGCCCATACTTTATATTCTCTTTCCTCACCAACCAGCAAACTGCCCTGGCAAGGAAATGCAGCCCTTCTGGTGGCACTGTGAATCTTGCTATGCCTCCAGCTATACCTCCAGCTCTAAAGGAAGAGCTGAGACACTGGCAGAACACAACCCATGCTGCTATGCTTTGTGGTCACAAAAGGCATTTGTCTCCATTTTTCCTGGACTCTCCACAGTGTTTGTCCCAGAAGTGGATGGCACAGCCACAAAATACAACTCTGACTCCCACAGCCTACAACACATATGTACCACACCAAGCCCCATAAACTGCAGTCATGAACACGCTGCTGTGTGCCCTGCACCAGCAGCTCCCTCTGCCAACAACATGAGATGGCCTCAACAGGGCACTGTATAACTTATCAACAACATTGTGCATGCAGAGTTGATCATTCATGAGGCAACACAAGTACCTCATAAATTGAATATGCCTGATAAACTGTCCCTGTATACTGACTGCTCATGTGGTTGGGAATCAGGGACCAGAATCAAGTGGGTATTACTGGTCTGAGAATTAATTTAATTTAAGCCATTATAAAGTTTAACTACAGCATCACAGAAGCACTGCTAGAATGGAGCAGTCTGTAAACTTTCTTCTTTAGAAAAGAACTGTAATTGCCTACAATACAATGGGAGAATGAGAGGCTTTAAGTATGACTTTTAATACATGCTGTTATTATGTAACATTATCACAGACTCTTCAATTTGCCTGACAGGGTCTCAACTGAGGTTAAAAAAATAGTTTCTAGATCGGTTGTAATTCTATCCATACCACTCTGGTGTGATGACTTTGACCAAGCAAAGAAAGACTGTTACAGTGCACAGTTGCAAAACTGTACAATCACAGAATGATTTGGGTTGGAAGGGACCTCCAGAGGTCATCTAGTCCAACCCCCATGCAATAAGCAGAGACATCCTCCATTGGATCAGGTTGCCCTGAGTCCTACCGAGCCTGACCTTGAATATCTCCAAGGATAGGGCCTCAACCATCTCCCTGGGAAACCTGTTCCAGTGTTCCACTACCCTTATGGAAAAGAACTTCTTCCTAACATTCAACCTAAATCTACTCTTCTCTCTACAACTACCTGAAAGGAGGTTGCAGACAGGTGGGGGTTGGTCTCTTCTCCCAGGCAACCAGTGTTAGAACAAGAAAATACAATCTCAAGCTGTACCAGCGCAGGTTTAGGCTGGTAGGAAAAAAAATCTTCACAGAAAGAGAGATTGGCCATTGGAATGGGCTGCCTGGGGAGGTGGTGGAGTTACCACCCCTGGAAGTGCTTAAAAAAAAGACCAGATGTGGTGCTTAGTGCCCTGGTTTAGTTGATTGGATGGTGTTGGGTAATAGCTTGGACTTGATGATCTTGAAGGTCCTTTCCAACCTGACTAATTCTGTGATTCTGTAATTTAAAACCATTGCCCTTTGTCCTACCACTACAGGCCTCTGTAAACAGTCCCTCTCCAGCCTTCTTGTAGGCACTCCTCAGGTACTGGAAGGTTACTATTAAGTCTCTCCGGAGTCTTCTCCAATGTAAAATGGAACTGGCAAGGGATTAGAGAGGTTTGCTTCAGTTGCCTGTTTTTTAAGGAACTGTCTTGAAAGTACCACTTACAGTGCTTTCTTTACATATTGTCAATGAATGCAAACCTCCAATTTTCTTTTTGTTTGCCTAAAAGTAATATTCTGAATTTGAACAGTATTTCAACTGACAAATTTAAGACATTCACATTTATCATCAATGAGGAATAAGACTTCTTTCTGTAACCATTTGAGGCAGGCTAAGATAAAGGAGAAAGATGTCAAACAGACAAGAGCAGAATACAAACTGCTTGTGGATAAATTTCAGAATTCATGTCTGATTTTCAACCTGACCATCACCAGTAAGGGTCCAAAACTTCCCATGACCTTGCACCATTAATGTAAAAAATCCTCATTATTTTTAAGATGGATCTTGATAAGCTTTCTAAGGTTACCATTGTATACAGTCCCAGGCTGGGCTCAAGGAAATCTCTTCCAATCTTATGTTCATGGGGCTTTCACATACTACCCATGCCTATGTAACACTGAACAGTAAGAATGCCATATTTCCAAAGAGATGTGAGTCTGTATTATCTTAAAGATGGACACTGACAATTAAAGATCATTTATAAAAAAAATATCATAAGACCTTCCAGGTGATATTAATTCCACACTCAAAAGCAATGGGGGCCAGACTTAGGTTTTGAGACCTTCTGTCCCTACTGTGCCAATAACTTTTACCCCCACACCAGGTAACAGCGTGTTCCACACAGGGAGCTCTCTGCTTCTCTGGCCACCTTCTGCAGGCAGCCCTAGCACCATCTCTGCCTGTCTCATGTCTTTCCCAATGTTGTTGCTGTGCTGGGCATGAGTCATCTACTTCTCCCTTCAGAATACCTCATAGGATGTCTAAGAGCCATTCTCAGCTTCTACCTCCTGTCTCAAACAGCCCCCGATGGCAAAACCAGCAGCACTCAGATCCCACAGCAAGATTTGGCTGAGGCAGAGCAGTGGTGTGACTAGCACCACTGTTTCACACAGTCACCTCCCACTGGGGGCTAAAGCACTAGGGCTCCCTGTTGAACACATTCATGTTTGACCTGTTATCTGAAAGACCATTTCCCTTCCACAGCCTTTAGCCTGCCACATTTTACTGCCAATAGAAACAAAATGGTAGATGCTTGCCCAAAATAAAGGTACTTCTAAATTGGAAAAAAAAAAAAATCTCAACTTCTCAGATCACAAGATAATTAATATGTAGACACACAAGTTCTTAATAACATGTTAACTACTGTTGGAAGGATAATTTCTGGGAATTCTCAAGCTCCCTGTCAGTACTGTGTATCTGCTGGATGGCGTTGTTTAAAAGACAAAACAGTTTAAAGCCTTACTGCACACTAGCCAATTTTTTATTCAGTAAATCAGCTAGAAGCAGAGCCAAACTGAAAACTTCTGCCATTTTATGCACCATGGAAACAAAAAAATCTGTCAATCTACAGTTACCTATTCTACATCCATTTGAGATCTACGTTTAGTGCAGGAATACAAGCAAGAGGATTGCATCTACAGCCTATGTTTGTTCATGGAAGATGGACATAACTTGTTTTTTGTTTCACTCTCCAGTAAGTGCAAATAATAAAACATAACTCTAATATCAATGTGCATGTTAAACTACATTACAGTTCAATAAAAGTTACATACTTTCCTCATGTAATTCCTCACAGCAGTAGCAACAAGAGAATATTGACAGCGTTCATCCGTAAATTCCTAATTTCTTAAGTGATACATATTCAGATTTTCTTCTACAGCTAAAATATTGCTTGAGCCCTGTGAAAGCTTCTTATTTTTAATAACTCTTACTAGTTTTGTATTTTTTCCATGAATGAAACATTTTTAAATTAGAGATCATTTTCTGACAGACTATTTTAGCTTGAAGGTTTATTGTGCATATTTAATCCATAGGTTTTGTACCTTTCAACTGGTGATTTTTCTTTGTGAAATCCTCAAAAATACAAAGCAAAACCCTTAAATGTACTCACATGCTTTAACTTCCTGTGCATTGTTTTATACCAGTCAGTGGGATTCCTAAAAGCCATACACAGCTTAGATGCTTTTCTCTGACAGGTTTGAAACTCTTCACACAGAATTAACAGTTATTATTTCCTATAGTGCTCCTAGCAGCTACTAGGCTTTCTAAACTTGGACATACAATTTTATTAAAAGAGAATGCACAGTGACAGCACATTCTCTAGATACAGAGAATTCAGACAGTGCTTGGTGACATGCAGAAGGAAGGTTTAGATCCTACTTCCAGGCATGGGAAGATTTGGTAGGGCAAAGTAGAGGCAACTCCGCTTCTTTGCAAGAAGGTAGTATTGAATGGGCTATGTAGCTAGATCTTCCCAAATATGAACTCCAATAAAACTCTGATTCCATCAGCATCCCAAGTGACAAAGCAGGGTAGCCGAAGAACACACTGTTACTGTATTTATGTAAGGTACAAAAATCACAGTGAAAACTCTTTCCCATCTACACTAACAACCTTGGGACTGTTTCATAAGTTGGGACAGGATGTGTGAGGCCTGATTACATATTGTACCTGTAACTCAAACTACCCAGAACAGCTACTGTCATTTACCAAACAAAATCATCATCGATGAATGGTCAATCTCCATTTCAGCCAGCCTTCACATCAGAATCAGCCATCTTTCTGGAGGACATCTGTTATCTCTAACTAGTTATTCAGTTTCATAAAGATGCCAGTGGGTGAAATGAGAGCTCAGACTACTTAATATACTTCCATTTCAGATTAAAATCCATGACTTATTAATAGCATTTTAAAAATGTGCTAACTGACACAAAGAATATGGTGTTAGAAAAACTCTAATACTGATCAATTACATAACATTACCCTAACGATTTAAGAACACTGAGTGTTCTTTCCTTTATGCACTTTCATGTGATTTCATAAATGCCAGCTGGAGAAAAACATGTCTTGTCTTCTGTCTAGTTCTACTTCAGGCACTACTGATCTGACATTCTGCTTTCAGGTTCTGGTAACATCAGTATCGAGATCAGAGATAGTAAAACTTAGAAAATCTGACATGTTACAGCAAATTACAAAGAAAGTATCTTGAGAGCAAATGAAGAAGAGACAGTCTGAATTAAGTAGCAGGAAAAGGGAAAAAAATAAATGGTAGGAGGGAGGAAATGGCCACATACACAGAAAAGAAGCATCAAGCAGTCTAGCATAATCAGATGGATATGAAAAAAAAAACAACCCAGTGTTGGAATCACAATTGTAGGGATATAAATTCCATAAAACATGGAGCTACAGACAGCACAGTCATGATCCCATTAACACTTGTGCACATACAAGATTTTATTCACAGGAATTTCCTAAGTTGCAGGATAATACTCATGTAAGTAACATGAAGCACAAGAGATTGCAGTATTTGGCCTTTCACTGTTTTTCCTTGTAAAGATTATGTACATCCATAAAACATCTAAGCAGGTATTTTACCTTTGAAGAAGACAAAACTTGACAATAATAGGACCTAAGGGAAACCTTTACTGTGAAAGCTGGTGAAACTGCAGTGTTCTATAACGAATCAAGAGGATTACCCTAAAGACTAATTATTTGACAATACAATCAATGTTACTGTTCTGTTTGAACCATAATAAAGTAAAAATGGCAGTTTGCATAGATGTGGAATGCTTGTCCAAAGGAAGCATGACCAGTGAGTGAATCCAGAACTGGGGACTCCTAATTAAATCCTCTAACTGCTATCTGGAAGAAGCCTACTAGCAGCTCTGAAATAGGTGTAAGTGACTTGTTCTTATGAGATGGCTTCTGCAGTTTAATGAGACACTGACTGTTAGCTTACCTCAACTGTTTATATAATAATGTGACACCTTTATAGGGCAATAAGCAACTGGTTTACCTAGTAACGGACTATGACTGCCATAAGTGATGAAAGTTAAGTCAGACTGTTCATGTGACATGGGTTATTATCCTCATTCTATAGACAGAAAAATAAAGTCCAGTATGTTTCCTTCCATGATCCATCAGGAAGTCTGGTAGGACCAGGAATGGAGTTTATGGGTCAAGGTCACTTAGGATAGGAGCACAATTTTATTCTAGAAGTCAACATCTGACACTCTATGTAAGGAAGAGCATTAAAAAAGCATTAAGTATATATATTTTTTAAAAGTTTGTGTATTCAGTAATACAGTAAATAAATTTCTTACAAAGTATTCTCATTCTGAAACTACTAAAATGGCATTAAAAGCCTTTCATCAAGCAAAAAACTATGACTCTCATTCTTCAAGAGTTTCTGCCTGTTAACTGACAAAATGATGCAAAATCCCAACATCACACATATGCACGCTTAAATCACAGGAAGCCAAAACTTCCCTATATTACTTCTATCCTGACAGAACACCAGATTCCCCCTTCTCAGATGGTTCAACAGACTTCTAGGCCATTACACCATCACTTCCACTCACCTCTGTGCCTCAGCTTCACTTGGAAAAACGAGAAGATGCAAAAAATAAGCTTTCACAGGAATAAAAAGAAACTTAAAACCAATATAAAAGAAATAATCTTTTAGATTGATCCTCACTGAAGCTACAACAGTCATCTTCAATTCCTGCAAGAGATCTATATTGCAAGGTGTATGCCAGAAATACTCCTAGCAAAGATCATTCATTTAGCACCACCCATAGCCACTATTTATACAGGATTTTTCTAAGGAATATATTAGGGTTTTTTTTCCTAAATAATTGGAAATAATCCATTATTTAGATTATTTTAAATACAAAGCTCAGAATTTGCAAACTATTACAATACCATAGGATCACAGGATATTGAGGGTTGGAAGAGACCCAAGGAGATCATCAAGTCCATCCCCGCTGCCAGAGCAGGACCACACAATCTAGCACAGATCGCAGAGGAACTCATCCAGACAGACCCTGAAAGTCTCCAGAGAAGGAGACTCCGCAGCCTTTCCAGAGAGCCTGTTCCAGTGCTCTGTGACCCTTACAGTAAAGAAGTTCCCCCTTGTGTTGAGGTGGAACCTCTTGTGCTGCAACTTACTCCCATTGCTCCTCATCCTATCCCAGGGAGCAAATTGGAAGACCCTGCCCCCCCACTCCTGACACCCAGCCCTCAGATATTTATGAACATGTATTAAATCCCCTCTCAGTCTTCTCCAGACTAAAATGTCCCAGGTCCCTCAGCCTCTCCTCATCAGGCAGTGCTCCAGTCCCCTAATCATCCTCATAGCCCTCCGCTGGACCTTCTCCAGCAGATCTCTGCCCCTCTTAAACTGGGGAGCCCAAAACTGAAGGCAGTATTCAAGATGAGGTCCCACCACGGCAGAGTAGAGGGGAAGGAGAACCTCCTTTGAACTGCTGGACACACTCTTCTTAATACATCCCAGGATCCCACTGGCCTTCTTGGCCACAAGGGCACACTGCTGTGCCATGGTTAACTTGTTATCCACCAGGACCCCCAGGTCCCTCTCCACAGGACTGCTCTCCAGCAGATCACCTCCTAGCCTGTACTGGTGCAGTTTATTATTCCTCCCCAGGTGCAGGACTCTGCACTTGCCTTTTTTAAACCTCATTTGGTTCCCCTGTGCCCAGCTCTCCAGTCTGTCCAGGTCTTGCTGGATGGGCACACAGCCTTCAGCTGTATCAGCCAAGCCTCCCAGTTTGGTGTCATCAGCAAACTTGCTGAGCAGACACTCCAGCCCCTCATCAGTGTCATTGAACATGAACATGTTTACTTATGGAAAGGATGGATTTTAGAAGTTATAGTGAGTTCTACAGAAATTATATTTTCCTTTAAATTATACTTGAATATTCTTGAAGGAAGAATTACCTTTAGCCTGTAAAGTATAATTTCTGCCAACACTCCCTAAAGGAGAACGTGCTTGTCTCTAAAAATAAGCCATGGTGCCATCAGCAGCAGAGATTACTTTTTCCTGGCAGAGAGTGCCCAATGCATCCAGAAATGACTGAAGGGGTGATGACCTACTGGCTCCAGCAGCTTGTTCAGCTGTCTCAGCTGCCCTGGATGCCACTATGCACCATGACAAGGTGTTTGGCCCTGCCACCATCAACAACAGGGGCACGCTGCATGCCAGCACTCATGGCCATTGCTTGGCGGTGATGTTGCAGTGGGCAGCTGGTGGCATCACCCCTGACAGGGAATGCTGGTAAGAAGCCCCTCGCTCTGAGGTGGAAACAGGCCTGAGGTGGAGGAAGTGATGTGGTCACCTTGGATCGGATGGGAGGGGGAGTGTATTTATATGCGCGTCTACGTATGTACATGTGTCTGTGCATGTCCGTGTGCCATCCTGCCGCCGGAACTGGGCAGGCCAGAGCCCACCATCCGATGCCTCTCCCGCCGCCACAGCCTGCCTTTCCGCGGCGGGGCGACGCGGACCTCGCTCCCCCGGCGCCCAGAGTCGGCCAGTCCCCCGCGCCCGCCCTTCCGCACGCTGCGCAGGACGACAAGCCCTGGCCCCGGCTCAGCCTTACCCTGGCCGCTCTCCTCCTTCTCCGACATTGCGGCAGTCCCGCGCCGTCGCCATGGCGACGCGAGCCTCGCTGGGCCCGGCTAGGCCTTCTCCACCCGCAGCCACCACTGCTCGCTCCCGGGCGCGGCGAGGTCGCATACCGGCTCGCCGGCCCGTCGAGTCGGGTCGGGCCGGACCGGGCCGAGTTGAGAGACCTTCCATCCGCCCTGTGAAACACGTGGAAGAGGATGGAAGTAGCTTGCTGGAGATTCTGCATGCCAGTCTCCAGTACTACACTGGGCTGGGAGGCACCGCAGCAACGCCCTCAGAATATCAATCAAGCCCAAAATTTGGACCCCAGTGCAGAGGCCCAGCCAAGTCCCACGCCCCAAGCCCCAGAACCGGAGCCACCCCTCTCGGGGATTTAGGGTTTGCTAACGCAATGGAGAACATGGCTAAAGCTCACATCTGGCCTGTATGGTGAGGCCAGTGCTGATGAGCTGCTGCACACCCATATCCCTGCAGTCAGGCCCCGAATGAATCCCCTAAACTTGCCACTGCACAAAACAACACTGCTTCTGGTAAAAATACAGCTCTGCCAGCACTTGCAGAGATTTCCATGCATCTGAGCTTAAGAAAGTAAAAGAACATTTTATTCTAAATACCACCGCGCCAAAGCAGCTAAAATATTCTGTCTTAGCACTATTAAATGAAACTGCAGTTTAAATTTAGCTGTGCATTTGAGCAGACACCCTTCTGATGACTGGTTCTGACTCTAAAACGACTGTGAAAGCAGGGAAAACATAAATATTAATATTCTGGCAAAACACAACCTATATATTCACAGAGAATAAATATTTATGAAATTCCTAGAACTAAAACCTTGTCCTCACCACAACAGGTGCTCGTTTGCCAGATTTCAGTGTTTTGCAAAGTTGGAGTAGATGACTCTTCTCCACGCAGTCCTCTTTACCTCTCAAACTGTTACAATAGGCCTAGTATTTATTAAAGTAACTAAATATTTCACAATGCATCTTTGATTGGAGGACTAGCACAGATTTGTTTCCTCTAAAACTGGTAACAAAAGTTTTTCTTAGCAAGGCAGATGAAGTTAGAAGATGCAGCAGCAGAAGGAAAAGCTCTTTCAGTCTTACAAAAGTCTTATTCCCTCAACCCCTCCACACAGGAAACTTTTGCCTTTCCTTTCCAGTTGCAGACCTATGGTAGTGGATCAGTCAATGTCTGCAACTGAAGAAAAATGAGAAACACATCATTTTGGCCAGGATGGAGATTTCCTGTCTCTTCCCTGTCCTAAATAGGGTCCTGTTCAATATCTTTATTGATGATGTGGACGAGGGGATTGAGTCCAGCAGCAGTAAGTTTGCAGATGACACCAAGCTAGGAGCAGGTGTGGATCTGTTTGAAAGTAGGAGAGCCCTGCAGAGGGACCTAGACAGGCTGGATGGGTGGGCAGAGGCCAATGGGATGAGATTGAACAAGGCCAAGTGAAGGGTTCTGCACTTTGGCCATGACAACCCCAAGCAGCACTACAGGCTGGAGACAGAGTAGCTGGAGAGCAGCCAGGAGGAAAGGGACCTGGGGGTACTGGTAGATAGTAGCTGAAGATGAGCCAGCAGTGTGCTCAGGTGGCCGAGAGAGCCAATGGCATCCTGGCCTGTATCAGGAACAGTGTGGCCAGGAGGACGAGTAAGGTTATTCTTCTCCTGTACTCAACACTGGTCAGGCCACACCTTGAGTATTGTGTCCAGTTCTGGGCTCCTCAATTCAAGACAGAGGCTGAGATACTGGACCATGTCCAGAGAAGGGCGACAAAACTGGTGAAAGGCCTGGAATACAACCATGTGAGGAGAGGCTGAGGGAGCTGGGGTTGTTTAGCCTGGAGAAGAGGAGGCTCAGGGGGGACCTCATTGCTGTCTACAACTACCTGAAGGGAGGCTGTAGCCAGGTGGGGGTTGGTCTCTTCTGCCAGGCAACCAGCAACAGAACAAGGGGACACTGTCTCAGGTTGTGCCGGGGGAAGTATAGGCTGGATGTTAGGAGGAAGTTCTTCCCAGAGAGAGTGATTGGCATTGGAAAGGGCTGCCCAGAGAGGTGGTGGAGTCACCATCCCTGGAGGTATTTAAAAAAAAGCCTGGATGAGGCACTTAGTGCCATGGTCTGGTTGACTGGATAGGGCTGGGTGCTAGGTTGGACTGGATGATCTTGGAGGTCTCTTCCAACCTGGTTGATTCTATGATTGTGAGTATTTTAAATGTGTCTCTTCCAACCTGGTTGATTCTATGATCCTAAATGTGGAATTTCATGTTCTGGAACAGAGTGCCCAGCATTAGGTTTCTTATGTCACTTTCCAGATCATCTAATTCGTCATAGGACATTTACAGCTCTACGAATGCTAGGCTAATTCAAAATGTCTACCACACTTCACTAATAACAGCTTTTAAAAATTCTGTTCTGGTCATTGAGGTTTTCAGGCCAAATCCATACTCAAAATATGAAGAACATTTAGCTTTAAAATAGATACAAATGCTGCCTATTGTGTGAGTTTATTGAATCTTGTGTTTTTACAGCAGCCTTTGAACTGAGGTAAGGCACTGCTAATATGTCACGATAAGACAGTAACTCCTTTAACATCTTCCCAGTAATTTCACCAGAGTTTATGCTTGGCTGTTCTCACAAGCCTGTCCTATTTGACACATGCTTATCTTTATTGCCTCCAAGAGGGATGATAACAAAAGCAGTCAGTAAAAGTCAATCAAGAAAGGGTGAATTTTGAAGTACACAACAGCTACTACAGGTTGTGTCTGCCACAATATCTAATGTCTCATTGTAGCAACTGATTCCAGTCCTCATGAACTACTACAATAGCTTCTTGAGGAGAGAGTTTTCTCAGGTGTATACAGGTATTTAATCAAATCCTGGATGTTTCTGTTTGTTAAGGAATCACAGAATCATAGAATCAACCAGGTTGGAAGAGACCTCCAAGATCATCCAGTCCAACCTAGCAACCAGCCCTACCCAGTCATCCAGCCCACGGCACTAAATGCCTCATCCAGTGTTTTCTTGAACACCTCCAGGGTTTGATACTTTTAGCCTAACTGCAGAATCTTTTGTGACTTAATATTAATTTCAGTAAACAGTACTGTCCTGACAATGTTGCTGAGATTCCACTCAAATCAAAGTGTTTCATTTCCACTCAAATCAGTGTTCAGTTTGCTTCATCTGCTCCAGCCTGGAGTTTCTTTCTGATTTCAGTAGCTTTCAGCCAGGTGTCAGCACCTCTTACCCTTTCTTCCCTGAATTCCTGACATATAAGGCTTTGGTGTCTTGCTTGTCTCCAGGAGAAGAACAAAATATGGAATGAGAAACCACTCCAAAATGAGAACTTGCTGCATTAAAATTTCCTGGCAACATATCTTGAGAAATCCATGTAAGAAAAGAATGGTAACAATCATAATGCAGATCAAATATTGGACCTGAACCACATGACTGTTTCACTTCTAACTTAATGCACAGACATCTCAAACCAAGGGAATGAGTGGGCTGAAACAACTAATCGCATTTTGGCACAGACAAGTACAAAAGGAAACCCAGAGCTACTAATTCAACAGCTTGAAATATCAGCTGCTGCATGCAAGATCTTTAAAGAACTCTTCTGAAGAGAACGTACCCTTTTAAATTTGTATTTTTTCACTTTAAAAATGCCAGAAAATATCTCTGGGAAAATATGGAAGAAACCAGCATTGTTGATATAAAGTCTGAATTCACTGAAGTTCAGTAGGTAAGGTACCCCTGCCTCTGCACCTAATTTCATCACATACATTCCTCTCAGCTATCAGACTCCTATCACACATTCTGTGTATTTTTCATGCATATGTTAAAAAAACTTGCTCAGTAATAAAAAATGGCTCTAAAATGGGAGAAGTGACATAAAAGATAGAGCAGTTCAAGGTGCTAGAATAATGTCCTACAAAGCAGTGTACTCCCCTGCCTTTAGGGTTGCAGGGTTTGGCACATCTTTGCTTCAAACACTTATTGAAGACCTTTACTATAAAACTTTCTCTGTGGGTCCTAGGGAACCATATAACAGAAGGCACAAAGAATCTTGTTCATTTGTCCTGTGCAAAGAAAGTAAACTAATAGCTACGATTCCGTAATAGGTCTACCTATAACCCCTCTTTAACTGCATGGATACAGCCCTGTCACTTGCGACATGCTTCCAAGTCACAGTATGCTTTGTAATACAAATAACTCAACTGCATTTGGCATCTTCATTCCACTCTTCCTCTGGGATCAGCAGATGAGCTGAGTAAGTCAGAAACAGCTTCTTCAAAACAGAGTGTTATCTAAACACCCAAATGATACATAGCAAACTATATACATGAGAAAGGCTCTATCATTCCTTGCCTGTGTTGCATCTTTCCCTTCAGATTTTGGGTAAATTGCCCTGAGATCAGCTACTTCATTCCTTGATGCGTGGGCAGGAAAACAGCTTTTCTTCTAGCTTATTCATTCCATTATGGCAGGCTTTGATCCTATGCTTGGAGCAGGTGAAGAGAAGACTAACAGAATGGTTAGAGGTACACAAATAAGCATGCCCACCAATATTTGCTCTACTGTTGACATCTTACAGGCTGATGGTATTTTCATACTAATCTGTCATCATTTTGTTTTCCTTTTGAAAAGTAAAAGTCATCCTGCTCTGAGTTACAAAACTGCAAAATGCACATAAATTGGCAAGGGAGTTCTTTTAATTTACATATAGGTATTAAATCTAGAAGCCTCAAATCTGATCTCTTAAATAAATTACTGTGTATGATTCCTTGAGATGTTGAATTAACCAGTGCAGAAAGGGAAGGATCCAGCTTTCTTCAATTCTCTACTGTTCTGCTTTTCTATCTGCTGCTCATTAAGGGCAGATAGGAATCAGTGAAGTGGTTAAAAACCAGTCAGTCAAAAAATGAATAGTTGTCTGCCATAGTAAGAAATTTGGTTAAAAGTCTGAATCAGCAGAGTCAGGAAGCTGGACCTGCAATTATAAGTGAAGGAGAAATAAGGAAGAAGGCAGGAAGGGTGAGAGATGCTCTTTTAGTGGGAAAAGGCTTAGTGGTTGGTTGACTCTGTGAGCAAAACTCAGAGGAAGGAAAGGGAGAAAATAGGTATGAAGACCACTTATAATAGCAGCATCTCAATTCCTTCTTGGTCAACGGAACGGCTTTGGAAATGTCCTGGCAAGTATCTCTTGCTACTCATATAAAACTACAATCCTGTGGATCTTCAGTTGTGTCTGTCCAGCTTCAATAAAGCCACATTTGAGGAAAAGTGAGTGAACATGGATTAAAAATTAGTTACTAGGGAAAAGCAAGCATTTCTTTCCCTTGGCAATATTCGTCAATGTGCTCAGTCTCTGGGACTATGCCTAAAGAGCTGCAGCAGAAAAAAGCTCTCGCTTTTATATCTAAGTGTCAGGATGCTCTTCCCCATTATATTCGGGCAAAGAAATGGCCCTAAAGATCCACACAGTTTAACCTTCACATTTTATTACCATCAGTTATATCTAGAACTGAAGCCAGGATCCCCAAGAACACAGTGGCAGGAACAAAACACAGTCATCCATCTGCCTAGCAACATGGGTTGCCATGAGTACTTCTCCCCATGCTCCACAGGCATCAGGGGCTTTGCACAGAACACAGCCAAGTTCAAGGGCCCCACACTGATAAGAAACCCTGCTTCCTATAATGGAGACTTCGGTATCCACATCCAAGACACCCATGTCCCTCTGGAGCCTAGGAGGTGTCAGACAGCAGCCTGAAATAGAGAAATGTGGGACTTCTGGAGCAGCAAGATGTTGTCAGTGGAAGTACTCTCACAAGAGACAAAAGCAGTGACATCAGCAACATGAATGCAAACTCCATTCTTGCTTTCTCTGTTTCTTTTGAAAAAGTTCTTTGCATATTTCAGTCCCATATAAAAAAATCCCTAAACAACATACCGTCATATCACTGAACTTACGTGCTTCGGAAGAAAAGAAAAACACCTGAGTGGTACTGAATACATGGAAATGCTGTCTAAGACCTCTAGCTTAGGAAGTCCTTGAGTCACAGACCATTTGTAGTGGTTGAGAAAAAGAGTATATTCAAGGTATCCATTTTCCTGATTCCCCACTTCAATGAAAGAAACATAGAACCATAGAATCAACCAGGTTGGAAGAGACCTCCAAGATCATCTAGCCCAACCTAGCACCCATCCCTGTCCAGTCAACTAGACCATGGCACTAAATGAACAAACAAGCTTACATAACTTCAAATGCAGGCATATCTGCCTTTGTTCTCCTGTTAAATTCCTCCCATAGTTTGGTCAGGGCCCAGGAAGGAACTAAGACAGCATGCTTGTCTGTTTGGTTTTGACCACATCCTTACCTACAAGGACAAACACCTGGCTGCATGGCAATGACAATCTCCCATATCTGGTCTTCGCTCATCCACCAATCAAGGCCATTTACTTACAGGGCATTGGTGATTTACTAAATAAGGCTGAACATTTGGTTTTGTGGCCTTTATACTCTACTGAGCAAGGAAAGTTACATTTTCATGGTATTTCATCCCCACTTATGATTGTATTTTGTCAAAGCTACATCTTTCACTAATGAGCGTGCATATTTTGCTAATGGCTACCTACAAAGAATAGATACATATCCCACTAATGAGTGGAAACTAATATCTAATATTTGGTTGGGATGTTCATCTAGACATCAACACTGGTTCAGGGCCTATTGGTCAGGCCACAGCACCTCATGTGGCTAGCTGTTTTTTTCCAGGTTTGTGACAGTTTCATATTACTTAAATACAAGATTTAACTTTGCAGAGACTAAATATTATTTAAATATGAAAATCAATTAACTTTGAGCTAACTAGAGATACTGTATGGGGTATGCTTTGTAAACTTTCCTGTACAGACTTACTATAGTAAAATGTAAGTTGCTTTGAAATAAAAATATAGTTTATTCCTTTAAGAGAAGCAAAAATGGAACAGAGTTAAGACACATGCCAGTAATATTTTCTCTGTCTTTAGAGTTAAGAAAGAAATTGAACTCCTGCTTGATTCCTTCATGAAGGATGGGGTACTCTAATGTACTGTGGCTGGAAGATAGATAACCATATCAATAAAAATCTAATCTGTGCTCAGAGACTTTGCATGTTGCCTATGAATGTAAAATATTCATACCACAATGCATTGTCACAGAATCAAAGAGTTAATCAGGTTGGAAAGGACCTTTGAGATCATCAAGTCCTACCTTTTACCCAATACCATCTAATCAACTAAACCATGGCACTAAGCACCATATTCATCCTATTTTTAAACGCTTCCAGGGATGGTGACTCCACCACCTCCCTGGGAAGCCCATTCCAATGCCAGTCACTCTTTCTGTGAAGATTTTTTTCCCCAGCATCCAGCCTAAACTTGCCCTGTCACGGCTTGAAATGGTGTCCTCATGTTCTGTCACTGGGTGCCTGGGAAAAGAGACCAACCCCCATCTGGCTGCAACCTCCTTTCAGGTAGCTGTAGAGAGCAATAAGGTCTCCCCTGAGCCTCCTCCAGGCTGAACAACCCCAGCTTCCTCAGCCTCTTCTCACAGGGCTGTGCTCCAGTCCCCTCACCAGCTTGGTGCCCTTCTCTGGACATGTTCAAGCATCTCAACATCTTTATTAAATTGAGGAGCCCAGAACTGGACACAGTACTCAAGGTTTGGCCTAACCAGTGCTGAGTACAGGGGCAGAAGACTTCCCTGGTCCTGCTGGCCACACTATTCCCGATACAGGCCAGGATGCCACCAGCTTTCTTGCCCACCTGAGCACACTGCTGGCTCATGTTCAGTTGGCTGTCAACCAGTACCCCTAGGTCCCTCTCTGCCTGGCTGTTCTCCAGCCACTCTGTCCCCAGCCTGAAGATCAAACCTTGCTGCAGTGATTTGAGCCAATACTATTGTCTCTTGGTGATCTTACCTTCCACTACCAGCTGGCATCTCCCCCTCTGAAACAGACAAATCAGATAACAGTAAGTGTAGATGTCCCAGTACATCTCCTTCCACATCACTCTGGGTGTTCCACACAATAGAGCATATTTAATACTCTAAACTGATAAACAAATATGTGATCCAGATAGTGATCACACGTCCTATTTAGTCACTTCTAAAGCAGTGCAACTGCTGGGACAGTAAGATCATAAACCACTGTAGTTAAACTAAACAGGATCTGCCCTTAACATTCTGGGATTCTGTGAAAATGTAGAGCACATAGCAAGAAAGGAGACATGTAGGAATAGTGTGGAACCTGGGGCAAGTGGCATACCCAGGTGCTGAGCCTTTGAAAGGATTCTCCTTTTGTATCCTGTCTACCTCTCTAAACATCCAGAAATGCTCCCAGAAGCAGATCCTTGAAGCCTTCCCTTCGATGGCACCACCATTTCTCCTCTTTCCATAGTGACATACTCGCACACTAGAAGTTCATGTTTCACAAAGATGTAGACAGGCCCATGGTCACCAGTTCCCAAAACACTAAACAGGCCATTGTGTTGATCTCTAGCCCTGACACCAGCAACTTTAACAAGGTCAAATATCAAGATGATGCAGTAACATGCCCTCCCTTCTGACTGATAGTGAAATAGTCTCACCAGCAAGCCTGCATGGCTTCAAGTCTTTTCACTAAGTAGTTAATCTATGAAACCTTACAAAATGGCTACCAGAAATCTGCTGGGATGTTGAACTGATGTGGTAGCCATGGAGATACACATGATTCTTCTGATCTGTAATTTCAGAAGTCTGAGAATCTCTTTTTCTCCTGAACAACTCTAAAAGCCAAAAAAATCAGCATATTTTCAAAATTCCAGTTTCCAGAGTGACTGAAGAGCTCCTCAGTAAATATTATGCAGTCCCAGAAAGGACTAAAAGGTTTTTTGTGTTTCTGGGATCACTTTGATTCAACAATAAAAGGAAGAAGCTGGTTTTCATAGCTATGTTTTTATCACTTTCCAAGCTATATTCATTGCCATAAAATATGAATGCATAAAGTTATCAGCCTAGAGCTATTGGCTTCCCTATAGATTTGAGAAATGAGGAACACAGAGGAGAATTTCTGATTTGAGACTCTGAAAGAAGTAAAAACCTATCACTTTTTCCTCAGTGGAGACAATCTTCAGTAATATCACAGCTACAAAGCAGGATGGGTGGTGAAAAGCTCAAAAAAAAAAATCACAGATCACTCAAAGCTCCAGGTTGGGCATTTGCATCTGCATAAGGTGTGGCTGGTTATTAACGGGACACTGTCATTAACCCAATGGTTGACACTGGGAAAATGTCTTCTGCTTTCAAAAGAGCCATCCATAGATTTTTCTGTCCGTCTTCCCAACATTCTTCAGTAGCCTGGTGCATTACAGCAGCTAAGAGTTAAATTTGTATTAAGTACAAGGTTCCACAGACAAACCTGGCTTTTTTTTTGGTCAATTTTGTGATCACAAATAACTATGTGGAACTAATCACTTATATTGTCACTTGGAAATCAAGAAGTGCTAATATTGGGAAGTTGGAGAGAGGGAGAGTACATGTGTTATCTACTGAGAAAGACAGACCATATGCACTAGAAAGAGAAGATATCTGTGAGGTATTGAAGAAGAATTAGAATCAAGCCTACATAAGAGGATTTCAAAGTCAAATAAAAAATAAGAACATAAGTGAGAAAACAGTCAAACACTTTGAAGCAGCAGCATCAAAACACAAAATAATGAAATTTAAAAATAGATAAAGGTAATCAGTAAAACTGTCAGAATGATATATAAAGGATCTTTAGAGAAGAAGATCTAGGGATCCAAAATATCAGCAGATCTAAATGGCTAATGGAAAAATGCCAGCCTTGAGGTGTATACTCATACTTGCTTCCAATCATGAGGCATACACCTATGCATAGCTTTACCTCACACAACACCAGTGAGATCAGCAGTTAAGCTCCGCCAGTGTAAATCACATTTCTCCCTTTCTTACACCCCCAGTTTCAACAGATGCAGCCACAGTAAAGACTGGGGAAAAAAAGAAGACAGAAATCAAATGCAATTTGCAATTCATTTAAAACATCAGATTGTTAAAAGTATTTAAAGAAAACACTTCTCCTTTGGTCTTGCAAATGTGGTTCCGAACATACCTAAAGGGCAGAAAGGGGAAAATTAACATAGAGTTACCCAGTTTTAAATGCTTTTGCTTTAAAATAGAGGCTCTCAGGCTTTTAAGAGATCTTGATGCCCTGCAACAAGCAACTTTACTGCTAATTAAAATACCATGTTTCATACATTTAATTTTCTTAATTCTTGAGAATAACAGAATCTCCGAAGTGATTCCAGAAGAAGCAGCCATAAATTAGTTTAATAAACTTGAGCAAAGCAGAAAAGTAAACTTCAAATTTCAACAAAACTCAATAAAATCCAAAACACATTCTGGAAGAGCACAGTGTTTACTACTGGTATTTATTCAATGTATTTTTAAACTTTGCTTTATTCCAACCCATTCTGGATATTACCCAAGAAAGCATCCTGCAGAATCGCAGCATGAGGCTGCTGACAGACCATTCTTGTTCAAGCAGGCTCCTCACTGCTCCACCAGCCTTTCTGCTTCAGCCTGCACAGGGTATGCTACTCCATCACTTGTGCTTCACACACTTTCTACTTGCTCTCCGCTTGAAAGAAACAGCCTCCCTGTAAGATCACAGCACTCATCCCAAACAAATGCTTCCCTTTCTTGCATCAGGCTGCAGACTTTTTCTAGCCTTGATTCAGAGGGATCTTTGGCCTCCAGGTGCTTGTTCCCTGGCAGATTTGGCACAAGGCACTGCCAGCTGTGGATAACGAATGCATGCTGGCTTTTGGCTCCTGAAGAGTTTCAGTTAGTTGTCTTGCAAAGGTAAATGCTTTGTTCCTGGCTTCAAAAGTTCAAGTTTCCAGTGTGACTAAACTCCACTATGTCATGATCACTGTCCCCAAGGCTGTCCCCAACCGGTCCCTCCATATTAGTTAATACAAGGTTAGTTATTATTAGTTATATAGTTTCTCCAAAACAAGCTCTCAACCTAGCAGAATCTCTACAGATAGAGCCCACCTATAGAGCTATATAGACGGGGGGGTTATTTGAGCTAAGAAATCATCATAACTGACCCTCTGTCATGCAACCTCACTTGCAACAAATGTCTGAAAATGTATGATTGGCTCTTATAATGACTAATGAGGATTTCATGAGATTAAAAGGAAAAAGGGACTCACTCCACATGCTGCCTACTATCTTTAATAAGCAATAGAGTATTTTAAGAATTATATTCTCTTTTAAAGTAATGATACGTTCAATGTGGAACTCTTGAAGACAGTATTAATTGAGGGTAGATGGGTTAAGGACATACAGAAGAGAACAAGACCAGATTATGATGGTCAAATATAGGATAAAGCATGAGAACAGCCAGAACAGGAAAGACAAGGCTGTAAGAGAGCAGACCTGGGAAAGGATAAGTGCCTGGGTTCTCCTGAAACACTGGAAGTGTATGGAAAGGTTCAATAAAAGGTTCAAAGCCCAGGTGGGACTCCTCAGACTATTCAGTCACATCCTGAAAGCTTGCTCTTCTTTTTGTCACCCCTTTGTCACTGTTCTCCACAAAAAGGAGGAGAAGGATTTGGAAGAACCATGAGTGAATAATGGAAAGAACATTAGAACTGAGGAGAGTAACTAATTAAAATCTAAAGGAATACAAACAGAAGTGAGAGAAACCAGAGAAACCACCCTATTGAAGGGCCAAGTCCCAGAGGGAGGAGCCAAATTAGTTTTTCTCTCCAAGCTAGCTTCCCCACTAAAAAGTTTCTCTGAAGTCAGAAAGTGACACAGTTAGAAAGAAAATCTTATATGATGGGTAAATAAACTACACAGAATTGCACTGGTTATGCATGGGTAGAAGTCACTTTCCATTTGAATGTAAAGGAAGATTTGGGGGGTTTTAATATACTTTGAGACCAAAGAAAAGGTCATTTTAATGGAGTCGTCACTTCTGGTTACCAGCAATAATGTTTTGATTTTTCATATGGCCATTCCTATCATACAAGTAGTGACTTTGCAAATTAAAGCTACAGTGCTTTCTTTAATCACAGAACCTTAGAGGTTGGAAGGGACCTCCAGGGATCATCATGTCCAACCCCCTAGGAAAAGCTGAATCAAAGGATTTACCGATTGAATTAAGAGAGGGTACATCAATGAGGAGAGCATATCCCCTTAGCTAGTATTTCCCCCTCAAAGAATGAACAGGGAAAAAGCAAACTCCTGAAATTCAGGACTCAGAAAGGGACAGGGGACCTATCTTAACAGCTTTTTTCTGAAAGGCAAGCATGTAAGAAATATGTATAAACATAAAATGTATTATTCATTAATTAAGAAATGTTTCTTAAACATAAAATAAAAAATAAATCTTTGCAGTTATGTACTGCACTTTATAAGCAGTGCTGTTCCCACCATAATTGAATCACTTGACATCTGAAAATCAACTGGGATTTATCACTTCTATAATTATGGACAACATAACTGTAGACTGAAAACACAGTCCTGCTACACTTGTTTGGTAGTGTATAGCTAGGTACAAAGTACCCTTACTACTATAGTATGAGTTATCTTTTTTTAATAATGTTCAACCTTTCAAGTGATAGCCTCAGTAACTTGTGAAAACAGATTCTCAGGTTGATGGTGTTAAATTTCTGGGGGGGGTGGGAACCACAGAATTCTTATTTATGTATGTCTTTATACACAACCTTGAATGCTTCAGGATAAGTAAACTCTTGGTATGCCTCAAAGCTGCTCACTGTTTTGTTTCTCCATGGCAACAGGAGTATAAAGCAGTAGGAACATGTTACCAAAGTAGGCAGACATGGCATCATTTAGATACGGAATGACATGCCAGGACTGCAGCTCTAGGGTGACTCTGAACGAGGGCATTTTCTAACAGGGAGGTGCTGTCAATGTGTGCAGATGTGCTGATTTAAGGCAAGGCTTAAGGATTGAAAACTGGCTTAAAAGAACTTACCCATCTATAAAGTTTGTAGTGGCAGGAGGGATTGTCAGCTATTAGGTGGTTGAAGCTTTTCCAGAAACGTGGCTTAACATACAAAGAGGCCTGTGCTGGAACTAGGTCTAAATGCAGATCTCTATCTGAGCTTCACATATAATACAAATCATAAAGACTCGATGTGTACTTTAATTTTTTTCAACATTAAAAGAAAAAAACAGAGGTTGGACAGCCAAAGACATGCAAATTAATGTGAAGTTGGCTGTAAGCTTCAGTTAGTAGTCTTGCAATATTAGCCAGGTAAACTCTGTTTGCTTTTGTTCCCACCTTGGCAGAAGAGTATATCTCAAGAGTAATTCAGCAGACTACCTAAGACAGCTTTCACAAAGAACTGGACAAGGATAAAGATTTAAAATTGGTGCCACTTGATCTCATGCACTGATATCCCCCCAGCACTGATGTACTCATCCTTTTCTCCTCCCACTGAGATGACTCTGATTTACTAGCCCGAGATACAATGAATGCAAGTTAGTAGATTTTAAGGGAAAAGTTCTGACAACCTTTTTCTCATCTGTGCATATTGCATGAAGGAGATCTCCTTGTCTCTGTTCCAGCAAGCTGTCGTGTGATGGGTTGAGCTAACCTTGCTGACTGAGTCATGTTTCCTCCAAATGGATCCAGCCTGACCGAGGACAGAACAGTGTGTGTATACGTGCTTGAAAGAGCCCTTTTATTGTGTAGTTAAAACAGGGTGGCTACTTCATTACTCTTCCCCCCTTCTCGGTGCAGGTAAATGCAATTTGTTCTGGTTCAGAAAGCCATGTGACCTGTTCCAACACAGAGCAACTTCATGCCGAACGCACCTTCCCTTCTGTGCCACTTCATAGCAGTCTTCTAGTTGGTTGACTTGCCTTTACTTTTCTGCAGGTGAAAATTAGCTTTTTCTTCTGGATCTCTAAGGAAACAGGCTTGTAGAAGCAGGCTTGCTGGCTTTCTGTTCCGGTGAAACTTTTCTCTGCTGTTTCTTTTCAAGTCACTTTTGACCAAACTGGAAAAAATCAATCACACTACAACTCAATGACAGAGGAGAGCCACAAATTAATGCTGTGCAGAGGAAAAACTAAGGAAAATAAAGCAGTCTGTGTGACTAGATGGACACTGTACTGAGCTCCAGACTTGAGCTACTTGTCCTGTGGAGAGTTAATGCACTTGAGAAATCCTTGCTAGCCCCGGTCTAGTTCAAGCGCAGAACTACGTGTGTCTCTGCGTGCTGCAGCCAGCATCAGGGTAACTATTCTGTGTTAGCAGTGTTCGTTTTCAAATTCTTTAAACAATCTGTGTAGAGTAGACCCAAGCGGCCAGGACCGAGTGGAGGTAAAGAACTGCTTTGGCTGCCAGGCTGTGGCCTGAAAACAGCAGCAGGGAGAGGGGGGCATACGGAAAGGATGTCTAGGGGGGCGTCATTCGAGTTTAATCCACGCCAGAAGGGTGGACGGAGGTCTGCTGTACTGCTGGAGCGCTTCGTTTCCAGCCCCGAGTAGATTATTTTGCGGAAGAGGTGCCGAAGGGACAACAGCACTGCCTGCAGCTGCACTTCCTGCTGCCGCCTGTCCAACATGGCGCAGTTACAGCTGTTGGCGCGGAGTGGGCGTTCCGGCACGGGCTGCTCATCGGTCCCCTCCAACTTCGCTCGGCGGCCCGGCGGGGAGGGCGGCCCGGCGGCCCACACGTGAAAGCGGCAGGGGCCGCGCGCAGCGCCGGCGCTCCTGAGGATATTTACGGTATTGGCGCGCGCAAGCTGCCGTTACGGTACCGGGGAGGAGGAGGGACGACGTGCGCGGGGGCGGGGCGAGCTGTGCTGCGTGCTCGGCCCCGCGAGGCGCGTCTCCCTCGCGAGCTCGGTGAAAGGATTTGGCGCCAGGCGGGTCCGCTCTGCAGCTGCCGCAGCCGCACGAACCAGCCGCGCCACCCACCCACCGCCTCCCGCCGGGGCCTCGACCCAGAGTCGCCGCCGCCCGCCCCAGACCAGAGCCGCCCGCGCGCCGCCCAAGGGATCGAGCCGCCGCCGCCATGAGCTGCTCGCCCGTGAACGTGAAGAAGCTGAAGGTGTCGGAGCTGAAGGAAGAGCTGAAAAAGCGGCGCCTGTCCGACAAGGGCCTTAAGGCCGAGCTCATGGAGCGGCTCCAGGCCGCGCTAGACCAGGAGGAGGCTGGTGGGGGAGGCCCCGCCAGCAGCGCAATTGAGCCTGGCAACGGCAGCATGGAGGGGGAGGCAGCCGAGAGTGGCGGGGGCGCCTCGCAGCTCCACCAAGGGGGAGGCCTCGACCAGGCCGCGGCCTCCACCGCGGAGGACGACGACGAGGAAGGGCTGGAGGCCGCCGATGGCGACGCCATGGAGCTGGGCGAGGAGAACGGCGAGCGGGCGGGGGCCGGGGGCGGCCCGATGGAAGAGGAGGCGGGCGGCGAGGAGGAGGAAGAGGAGGAGGAGGAGGATGAGAACGGAGACGACCAGGGTTTCCAAGAAGGAGAGGACGAGCTCGCCGATGAGGAGGAAGCAGCGGCCGGGGATGCCAACGGGCACGGGGAGCAGCAGCCGCCCCAGCAACAGCAGCCCCCGCCGCTCCTTCAGCCGCGCGGCGCCGCCAAGGAGGCCCCTGGCAAAAGCCCTGGCGGCGCCTCGGGGCCCCAGGTGGCGTCCCCCTCCGGCCCAGTAGGCCCCGCCAAGCAGCAGCAGCAGAAGAAAGCGGAAGGTGGCGGCGGCGGCGGCCGCCCCGGGGCTCAGGCTGCCGGGGGTGAGTGTGCGCAACGAGAATAGGGGGGTGGGCTGGAGAAAGCCCGATAATCCGTCGCGTTCGTGCTGTCCCCGCTCCCCCCCCTTCCCCCCGCGTGAAGGGTTTGCGGGGGGAGAGCAACGGCCAGGAGGGCGGTTTCCGGGGCGCGCGCGCGGGAGCAGGCGCGATGGCGGCGCCTCTTCCCGCGGGGAGGGGGAGCGGGGTCCCGCCGCGCGGCACCGCGTGCTCCGCTCCGGGCGCTGCGCCGGGCCTTGCGCCACCGGCGGGGGTGGGGCGGGGGTCCCGGGAGGGGCCGCTGCTTGGGGCCGACTAAGAAGGAGGAGCTGCTGCGCGGGGCTGGACGAGGAAGGGGCCGCTGTGCTGGGCCGAGCGGGAAAAGGGGAGGGGGGAGAGGAGAGGGGGGTTGGGCATGGGGGAGGGGTGATGGTGGAGGGGCCACTGGGGCGCGCTGTATTGTGCTGAGAGGCGCTCGGCGGCGTGACGTCACTGCCGGCCTGGTGGCTGCACGGGATGGCGCTGGGAAGGCCTGGTACAATGGAGGCGGGAGGAGGCGGAATCCCTTCCCTTCAGGCAGCCGGGCGGCCCCACGCGGGGCTCCTGCCCTGGCCGCCACGCACGGCCTGCCGAGAGGCGGCGCAGTCGTGCGAAGCTCTCAATGTCCTTGCGAGAGGCCAGGAGTGTCCCGCTGACGCGAGGGCGGGTGATGTGGGTCTGGCCTTGTGGGAGGCTTTGGGATTTTTTTTTTTCAGTCCTGATCCTCCCACTGCCGATACTTTGGGAATAGTCTGCTTTTCTGTGGGGATCTTAACGCGGAGAACTGTACCGCGGCGGCTGCTGCTGCGTGGTGTACTGTCCTCATCTGTCACGTATCGGAGATAATTTAACAGATTTTGAGTTCTCTGAGAAAATTCAATATACGAGGTTTTATCATAGAACAAAGTAAGAATATTTTTTAGGGAAATTTATACGTTTCACTTGCTGTAGGTTCTTACAATTTCTGAAGTTGGAGTCATAGAGTAGAAATAATTCCAAATTAAGGAGTTACGTTGAGTAATAAAAATAAATCATTAATTCTATTACAGGGGACGCGTTAACGGAACAAAAACCTGGTGAGAAAAAGAGAGGAGTGAAGAGACCACGTGAAGACCATGGCCGTGGATATTTTGAATACATTGAGGAAAATAAGTACAGCAGGTAAATATCTTGATGATATTCAGTGTTTTGTGAATGAGAAGTAGTTGTAAAGTACAGATGTGCTTATTTTATCAGTGTGAAAATACTTGTATCTTTATGTTCTTTCATTTGTTTTGTTCAGGGCCAAGTCCCCTCAGCCACCTGTTGAAGAGGAAGACGAGCATTTTGATGACACAGTGGTTTGTCTTGATACTTGTGAGTAAACATGTCTTCTTTTACCTTGGAAAGATATGGTGTTACACTTTTAAGACTATACTTTCAGAAGTTTATGGCATATACATTTTTTAACTTGTTACCAAGTAATTTTAATTCAAAATTGTGTTTAGACCTCATTTCATTATACAAACGAGCAGAAGGGTGTAGGATTTTTAAAGAAATATTAAAGCACTAATGTTGCAGGGAAATTAAGCTGTCCAAGTACACTGTGAGCCTTAAAGCCTCTAGAAACATCTGGAGAAACTGATTATTTAGCACATAGAACTTTCTGAAACCGTAAGTTTAAGAGTCAGTAGTGTAGGTGGCTACAGTCATACAAATTGTGAGGTGAGCTTCTTTCATAACTTGTTCAGGCTTGGCTCTTTTCGCATACCAACATGAAGTTTTTTTCCTGTTTTTCTGAAAAACTTTAACCAAAAAAACAGGTGAAGTCTCCCAGCCTATTCGTGGAACCTGGGAGTTTGGCGGGGAACAGGGGTGTTAGGGCAGACCAAAAATGTTACTGTTTTTGTGATACAGAGTGACTGAGGCAAAGTTGGCATTTGTATTTCTAAGGGTAAGTATGAAGACCTAGTACGGCATTAGAAAACTTGAATGATGGTGCTCAAACTTCTTTCCGTGGCACTAAGAATTAAAGCTTAAATGTTGCTTTACTTGGCATATTTGTTGGCATAGTTAGAGGTGGCTTTTTTGCCCTGAAAAGTCTTCTGAAATGGAAGGAGATACTAGGTTATAGCCATGTAAATCACTTTGGTAATTAAATCTTTAGTTTCTAGCTGCTAACTGTGTGAGGAGCCACATTTGTGAAGATTCTGATGTTTCCCAAGAACGGTAGCTACTTTTTCTTCCTAGTAGACTGCTTGGAGATCAGAATCAAACAGCTTTAAGACTTAATTGTGTAACAACTTGGCACCCTCTTTTCTGAACGATAATGATCCAGACATATAAGAGGTTTAGCGCTCTTAAGTGCTTTTGATTACCTGTGTCTTACATGGAAGCTGTTACTTCAATTTCTGTTCTCATTTGTTGTGGGAAAGTAATCTACACAGGCAGGTTTCATCTGTGTAATTCTTACCTGGTTTTCACACAACAAAATAAAGTACTAATGAGAATATGCTTTGATCACAAATGTTGTTCCAACTGGGGATGGCTGTATACAGACAAGGTCTCGTGCATGAGAGCCATCAGCAATAGAGGGAAGACTGCATTCTACTGTACTCTCACAACACGCAGGTTTTATACCAGGGCAGAACAACTCCTTCCTTATTTTGCACCTTTTTTAAACGATGAAATAGATTTGGAGTTTTTTTGTGGATTCCTTTTCTGGGGAATTCTGAGTTCCGGATCCTGCATCTCACATTATCATTTTGCATGGTCTTTTTGAAGCCTACTAGAAGATTAATTTGAAATTTCATGGTGTGCCACTCTGAAGAGAGCTATAAAATGAAGGCTTCTCTTAAGTTTCTGGAGTGGTAGGTGACTTCATAGTGCAGATAGTGTTTGTTAGGGTCAGATAGGTTCTTTTGCCATGTTCTGTATGCCTAGCCTATTTGCACTTAACTGACTTTTTTTTTTAATTAGCTTAATCTAATTTGGCTTGCTAATTGTCTATAGTAATCAAAACCAGTACTAATTTCAGTACTTAAAAATATTTGTGTTCCTCTTGTTCCCCTTAGGTTTGGACATGAGGGGTAAGAAGACTTTTAAAAAAATAACTAGTAAATACTAGTAAATAATGCAGAGAACACAGAGCAGATTCATTTGCCCTCTGTGTTGATGGAAAGAGGTAACCAACAAAAAGAGGCTTGAAGAAATGCAGCTCTTTAAGCAGATAAAAGAAACGGGGAGTTTTGTGACAGAAATTAAGGTGGCACCTTAAAACTTATTTTTGTTATCTAGCTTTTTCTAAGATTTTTTGGCAGAGCTTTAGCCTGCAGCTTTGTCTAGGCATGTGTTCAGTTGCTTCTGTGAAAGATGCTCTTGCTGGCAGTTGGTCTTGAAAATCACTTTTGAAAGCTGAAACTCTATAAAATTGGACAGCTCTACCTCATTTTGTAAAAAGAATAAAGAGAATCATTTTATGTTGACAGATAACTGTGACCTGCATTTTAAAATCTCAAGAGACCGATTTAGTGCTTCCTCTCTGACCATGGAAAGCTTTGCTTTCCTTTGGGCTGGGGGGAGAGCCTCCTATGGAGTTTCTAAAGGCAAAGTCTGCTTTGAGATGAAGGTGAGTTCAGTAATGTTTTATGGGAGGTTGTTTTGCATGCTTAAATATAATATTGTTTATGCTTGTCAGGTATTTTGGACATACTGAAATCAGTTCAGGTGAATAGGACTTTCAGAAGGCCTTCTCTCAAGAGCCTGTGAAATGTTTCTTGAGAAAAGATGACTCAATTTGAGACACTTCATACTTTTCGTGTAAGAACTTACATTTAAAAAGTCAGCTTGCGTTTGTCCCAAATGCAACTTTTGATCTCATTCCTGAGCCAGTACTTGTATTGCATCAGCGCGTGGAGAATTTCGATACTTGCTAGTCAGAAGTTTGCTTGTGCTTAATGAAGATTACAAACCCAAATTTGTTTTGGTCTTTTTTAAGAGGTTATAAATTATCCCAGCAGTCTGTTTCTTCTTTTTTTATCCTGTGAGTTTGACTTGCTCTATGCAGGGATTTGAGCTAGGTGACCTCCAGAGGTCACTTCCAACCTAAATAATTTGGACTAGTGAATGTATTCAGTAGGTACTTGAATTTTGAGAGCACGAGTTCTTCTAAGGGGTTAGAATGGTGGAGCACAATCAGCCTTTTATTTTGTCCAGCTTGTTGATGAACGAATAACTGGAGGCACAAAGCTTGAGTGTTTCATGTGTTTGTTTTTACTTAATGTCTTTACATTAAATATTTTTTTGGCATATGATTTCTATAAATGCTAACTCTGTTTTCTTCCTCTAGTACTTTCAAATCTGACCACTGTCTTAGAGGGGATAGAGATCCCATTCTCCTTGTTCTTTCATAGAATGTCTGTGGTTACCTATAATTTTGGAATGCTGATGAAGTGAAATTGATGTCGGTATTTATTATCCTAATCAGTTTCACCTCAGTCGGCTGTCTTAAATAGTTGTGAAAACTGGTACAATGATGAGTTTTTCACCTTAGTTTCACGAAGCTTGTGAAGGCAGTTAGAAAACATCTGATTGCCTACGGATTCCAGTACCTTTAGGTGCTTTTTGTTCTGTGTTTTGATGTGTTTTTTCTTTTGTTGCTTGGTTTTATTTTTTTTTTTAGAATCTGGTTGTGTTGTTTGGAAACTGGCAGCTTGTCCAGGAAGTCTGCTTACTGCAGAAAGGGATGAGTGTAATATTTTCCTTTTCTCTATAAAGCATTTTTTTAATCCACTACCACATTTTATTGGCAGAATGATTTACCATTAATCCAAATTTTGTGATGACTATTTTAAAGTCACAAAGAAGATGAATACTTTTTTTTTTAATAGAGGATTTTGGCTACTGAGAAGGACTTGCTATGTAGTCCTGACAGTGCTCTGAAGGTTTACAGCATCTTAAACTTCATTGCAAAGTCACTGAATTGCTTCACATACTTAATCATGATTTATTTTTGATAAAGGCAATTACTCAAATTTAGGATATATCTAAAAGTTCCAGATGTCTCTAGTTTTAGTGTCTAATAAATATTATGTACCCTCTAACAAATAATTTAAAAATAGGTTACAGAAAAGATTCCTGTTAAACACCTATATACAAAAGACATTGACATTCATGAAGTAAGAGTTGGCTGGTCCCTGAATACAAGTGGAATGTTACTTGGTAAGACTTTACTTTTTAATTACTTTGTATTTATTGTGTATGTGGTTGAAGTTTTAAGGCATTTTCTTAAGCATATAGGAAAAGCTTAAGTGATGGTTTTAATTCTGAAAAACATTCACTGGATATGGTGTAAGGAAGTATGTTACTGGGACCAAATGCAGTAGTTAAGTATTCAGGTGTATAAGGAATACATGACTAGAAAGTTCGTTCTTTCAGTGTTCAAATATGCATTGTGGAGCACACTTTTAAAGATTAGCGATTTCTCCTTTGGTTGTAGTGTCATAAACAAGAAGAAGGGGATTTGCATTGCAGTTTTTTTTTGTTTGTTGGTGGGTTTTTTTGTTGCTTGGTTTGGGGTTGGTTTGTTTTTAAGGGTGGGGGGTGGTATAAGATCTAACTAGTGAAGATAAATTCCTGAGTAACTACATCACTGTTCTTTTACTTTGGGAAAAGAACCTTCATTTCTGAAAGCAGCAGGTATAGAGATAAAAAAAATTGCCACCAAACACACAATTTCATTAGACATATGCAACTGGCTATAATGGTGTATATATAACTGATACCTGCTGCTGAGACCTATCTTTGTGGAAAATGTATATTAATTTGTATGTTGTGTTGATCGGTAGCAGCTTTCTAGTTAAGTATCTAAGTTCCACTTGAGTGTCTGTGTTTCACACTTCCTATTAGCTTGTTCCTTGCAGCTTCATCCTCAGCTGTCGCATAGGCTGAATGTCTGCTAAACTCCCTTTAAAATGGGGAGGGGTAAGTGCTCCTGGAGACTAAATTCAGAAAGCCTTTCTGACTTAACTGCATTACAGGTATACTGGTGCATAATCAGGTCTTCAGAGTTTAAAAATACTTGCTCATGTCTTTATCTGGCAGTTCAGCTTTATGTCAACATGAATCTGGAAGCAGCAGCATATGGCTTTTAATACTGGGATGGGGAAAACACTGCTGTTCTATCTCAAGTGAGACTGTATTCTTGTATTCAAGAGGGAGCTGTAGCTCTGTGGGGGTCACAGCGTATTTCGTCATCAATAAAAACACTCTGATTAACAATATGCTTAAAATAGCTGCAGAGCAATTTTAACTTCAGAATGCTGGGTTAAAATGCCTGCTTTTAATAAGGTTAAATTATTTCTTCAGGTGAAGAAGAATTTTCTTACGGGTACTCTCTAAAAGGAATAAAGACGTGCAATTGCGAGACTGAAGACTTCGGTGAGAAGTTTGATGAAAATGATGTGATTGGATGTTTTGCTGTAAGTTTTCATTTTCTTCTGTGGAAAAATGTCACTGAATTTTTAGATTGCCTTGATGTGAGAAGCAGTAAACTAAACAGAAAAAACAATAGTTCAACATAGGGAGGAGACAAAGCATGTGCTATCACCAGTGACTGCTGTCAACATGTTAAGATTTCATATTCACAGACAAATGTCTTTAAAATGCTTCTAGAACAAGATGGTCATTGACAATAACTCATCTTAAAAGATAACTTTGAAATAATTCCTTTACGGTGGAATGCTATTAGGAAGTTGAGTGAATCTAGCCAATGTAGTGAAATGACTAATAAAACTTTACAGAGCCAGATGAGTAATTTTGTCCAAACTAACGCTTTATCTGAAACTCAGAATTTCGATGGCGATGAAGTGGAACTCTCATATTCCAAGAACGGACAAGAGCTTGGTGTTGCATTCAAAATCAGTAAGGAAATTCTTGATGGGCGGCCACTCTTCCCACATGTTCTCTGCCATAACTGTGCAGTTGAGTTCAACTTTGGTCAGAAGGAGGAACCTTATTTTCCTGTTCCTGAGGAGTACTCATTCATCCAGAAAGTCCCACTGGAGGATAGGGTCCGAGGACCAAAAGGACCCGAGCAAAAGAAAGACTGTGAGGTAAGCCTCTTGTTGACAATCTTAGGAGTTGTTGAGATAGATGAACAGAAGTAACAGAGTTTAAGTAGGCTGTTGTACAACTCTTCTTTGTATCTGGAGGCACTAATACTTGGTATCTTGTGACTTACCTCCCCACACACACCCTCACTCAGTTTCCATTAGGCTTGCTGGTCTAAGTTGCATATTAAATAAAATCTTTGGACTAGTGTCTGAAGTACAGAACCTGTCGTCATAGGTGGTGATGATGATTGGCTTGCCTGGAGCTGGCAAGACTACTTGGGTTACCAAACACGCAGCAGCAAACCCTGGGAAATACAACATTCTTGGGACAAACACTATTATGGACAAAATGATGGTAAGTGATAATGTATGATATTTGTTGTTATATTAAAGACTTGTTTTAAATTCAAGGTCTAAAGAAATTAGCTACTGGTTAGCTAGACACCATTAAAGATTTTTATCTTACTGAGCTGCTAACTCATACATGGCATAGCAGGATTCTGAAAAGTTCTTAAGAGTCTATTGAATTGATTTATCAACTGTCTTTAAGAAACTGTCTTTTAGAGCCTTTGAGAATTTCAGTTTTGAGTTTGTAATGATGGCCTTGCATTTGAACAGTCCTTGGAATGAAAGAATTTAGAGAAATGTCAGCCGCTTTTAACTCTGGGAAATGTCTGTAGGTTGCAGGTTTTAAGCGACAGATGGCGGACACTGGAAAACTTAACACCCTGTTGCAGAGAGCTCCACAGTGTCTTGGAAAGTTCATTGAAATTGCAGCTCGTAAGAAGCGGAATTTCATACTGGATCAGGTAGAAGCTTCAGTGAAAAATGGTTAAAATCTGTTCTAGGCTATAGTTTAGTGATTAAATGGGATTAAAGTTACAATGTAATAGCAGTTGTTTCACTTACTACTCACTCACGGGACAGAAAGTTGAGATCTTACTACAAATGCTTGCTGAACATCTCTGGATTTATGGGATGTGGGAGGAATAGTGTTTTAGCACGTGGATATGAACTTGTAACTTTGCATTATGCAGCATCTTTATGTCCAGTTATTTGTAAACTTCATTGCAAGCTCTTGTAGAGGTGAAGTCTATACACCATAAGTTGACTTCCTTAACTCTTACAATGACAGCTACGTGTAGTAAGTTACTGCATTTTTTTCAGACAAATGTGTCTGCAGCTGCGCAGAGGAGAAAAATGTGCCTGTTTGCAGGCTTCCAGCGCAAAGCAGTTGTTGTTTGCCCAAAAGATGAAGACTACAAGCAAAGAACACAAAAGAAGGCAGAGGTGGAGGGAAAAGATCTTCCAGAGCATGCAGTTCTCAAAATGAAAGGCATGGAACATAATCCTATACTGTGTTTTAGGATGCTGAGTATCTGTTTAAAGGATTAAGTAAACGTGAAGTCTGAAAAAAATCACTTTATCTTAAACAGTTGTACTTAAGCAAAACTGGAAGACTATTGTAACTTGTAGGACAACACTATATTGTGTTCCCTCTGCTGCAGTCCTTAACACTACTCAGTTATGCTGATATGCTTCATGCAGATGCACAAAGCTGTCTTGGTATAAAGTGCCCTATATAAAGTGATATATTTGGCAGAAATTGATATTGTGAGTGGAGGCTTATAAAAGAAAAAAGATACAGGCAGAATGTTTTCAAGGTTTGGAACAGTACTGGCAACTCCATGAAGACCCGTTTATTGTTTTGTCTCTGTCACATATTTCTTAAATGTTCAAGCTATGTAATTTTGTCCTTATGCTGAGGGAATGCAGGGGGTGGGAGGAAGAATGGGGAAAAGATGGTTAAAATTAAAGCTTTGATTGTAGCTGAGTGTAGATTCTGAATACTCAGTGTTTTTGCAATTATAGGGAACTTCACACTGCCAGAGGTAGCAGAATGTTTTGATGAAATAATCTATGTAGAGCTGCAAAAAGAAGAAGCTCAAAAGCTTTTGGAGCAGTATAAAGAAGAAAGTAAGAAATCTCTTCCACCAGAAAAGAAACAGAATACTGGCTCAAAGAAGAACAAGAAGAGCAATAAAAATCAGTTTAATAGGGGTCAGAGAGGGCGTGGAGGATTCAACATGCGTGGCAATTTCAGAGGAGGAGGTAAGCCTGGAAAAAAGCTTGCACATTTTGGAGGTTGCAGCTGCTGTGGAGCAAAAATGTTGCAGTACTTGCAGTTAATGTAGTGGGAACCTTGATTTCCGATGCACTAAGTTTAATGCATTAATGCGAAATTAACTGTCCAGCTTTAGAAGTGAGGATTGTCAAAATCATGGATTGTGTTGTGCATGTGGCTTGAGGCACAGCTTTGTGTTAGGCTTGGTGTCATTTGCTTCTGTCAGACTCTACTGGGGAGGTGGGGGGAGCTACTGCATTGTTAAAGTACCATTTTTCCCTGTGACTAATTGATTTAATCTTGCTTTGATATTTTTGCACTAAGTTTTGGACATTATACAATTGCTATTTCAAACCAGCATCTTCACTTAGTAGAAATACTTAAGACCTAACAGTTGATTTAAGTAACTCTTTCCCTGCAGTCCCTGGCAATCGAGGTGGATACAACAGGAGAGGAGGCAACATGCCTCAGCGAGGTGGTGGAGGCGGTGGTGGTGGTGGTGGCAGCAGTGGTGCAATTGGCTACCCATATCCTCGTGGCCCTGTCTTTCCAAGCAGAGGTGGCTACTCGAACAGAGGAAACTATAACAGAGGAGGAATGCCCAACAGGGGAAACTATAACCAGGTGATGCATTTGTAGGGGATTTATGAATTGAATTAGAGTACTTTGGATATTTGAAATGTTTGTCATTCAGAGCCACCAACTTTGGTTGCAGTACTACACATGCCACACTAAAGGCCTAGCTTTCTAGTTCAGTGTATGTGCTTAGGGCTCTGAATGTTGCCTAAAAAGATTGATGGTGATCTAAGGGTTTCAATGGGTCTGTACCTCACATCTGAAAGATTTTCAGGGATTATGTGAAGTCTTGGGGAGTGGTATTTTCTTTTAATTATTTTTTCTCCAAATAGTAGTAACTGTTCTTTGGCCTTAGGGTCAAGATGTATCTTTAAGCAAGCTTTTAAGGAATTTCTGGAAATAGCTCTGGAGATATTTGTTTTGGTGTCTGGTATCAAACACAACTAGTAAAGACCTAGCAGCCTAGGTCTTAAGGGATGGCATATCATTGGAAGTATTTGAAACATAATTTAGATTATTGAAGAGCCAGCAGATGGAGCCCAAGCTAGAACACATGGTTGAGGTCTAATTCTGACAAAGAGGGGAAATGTCACGTTTTATCTACTAGTTTCAATGTCCTTCTTTCATGTTGTAACTTTTACTTGAAATGCTGCTGGACTGGTGTTTCTATTTCCAGTTGTGTGATCTATATCCTTTTGTCTGATCAGATAACACATCCTTGTAGCAACTACAGCCTTGCCTAACTAAAAATAGGCAGACTCTTGTATTTTTAGTTGTCCTGGTGCAGTTGAGCAGCTGGAAATAGGGTGAGTCAAAACTGGATTAGCCAGCTTTTCAGACCACTGGCAACAATGCTTTGAGCTGGCTTATTCTGAAGTTCTTAAACCGTGTTTTAAGCAGCAGTTGCCTGGAGAGGGCATCTTTTGGTATTATGTATTTCAGGGAGGGATGTTTTCATTTGTTTTTTTCCTTACCTAGGCTTGATATATTTGTATTTGAAAGCTTCTGTGTGGAATGTGATGTTCTGGTGGTAATGAAGATTGGTGTTAGCACACTTCTGAAAAGTCTTATGTGGATGTAAACAAACTGTTGTCCTCTTGCAGAACTTCAGAGGAAGGGGAAATAATCGTGGCTACAAAAACCAATCTCAGGGCTACAACCAGTGGCAGCAGGGTGTAAGTAGTCACAACTTGCTTTTTTTCACTGATTGTTAACTTGAACGTTGGAACATGCTGTCTGAAAGAATTAGACATGTAATCAAAACTGGATAGCAGAATCTTGTAAATGCTGTAGTAATACCGCTATAAATAGTTTTCTGTGCAAAACCTAATCTGGCTGGATGGTCTTGATATATCAGGTATCATTAAGACCAATAAGCTATAACTGATATGTAGTGTTTGGCTTCACATTACTACTGTGAAGTAAACCTTACTGCCTTCAGTTGTTTAGGAACTTGCTTCTATTAGAGAGGACTTTAATCTTCTCGGGCTCCAAGAGAACTCCATGTCTGTTTCTGTAAGAAATGTACCCAGTGTGTGATTGCAGGTTAATTTTAACTGTTTATCCATTTATTGCAGCAATTCTGGGGTCAGAAGCCATGGAGTCAGCATTATCACCAAGGATATTATTGAATACCCAAATAAATGAACTGATACATATTTCTCCAAAACCTTCACAAGAAGTCGACTGTTTTCTTTAGTAGGCTAACTTTTTAAACATTCCACAAGAGGAAGTGCCTGCGGGTTCCTTTTTTAGAAGCTTTGTGGGTTGATTTTTTTTTTTCTCCTTTCTTTTTTTTGTACATTTTTAATTGCAGTTTTAAAGTGATTCGTAAGAGAACCTCAGCATTGTGCACGATAAGAGAATGTGTCAGTATTTCAGGGTTCTACATTTTATCTGTAAAATGTGACTTTTTTTTTACCACAACGAAAGTAAAACTTTGCTTTGTACCTGGTGTCTTTTTATTAAAGAATTTTCTCCTTTTCCCTATCCCCCAATTTCTAAGAAACAGTCGTGAGTCATGTCACAATACAATAGAAATGTTAGCAACCAGATTCATACAGAGGCTCCTTACTAGCCCTCATGAATACCGTGAGATTATGTAAAGCTCCATATTACACTCCATTCTCTCTATGAAGCTTCCAGGTGGGAAAGGGGAGGAGGGGGAGGTAAAAGTTTCTGGCAATAACTAGGACTCTTTTGTAACATTTGGAACTCAGCAAGATGTTGGGGGGCAAAGAGGAAACCTGAGGCTAAATAGTGAAGGTGGAGTGTATGTAGAAGCTCTTAAAGTTGTAAAACTTGGTTGCATTATTTGTGGAGGCTCAAACTTGTGAAGGTACAAACACCATAATTTCTTTTCCATTTGTTCTGCATTTTGATTCTGAAAAGAAGCTGGCTTTGCCCATTTCTTATTAAACAAAACTTGTTGTAAATCCAGTTGTCTAATGGGATCTATATGAAGTTAGCTGTGTGTCTGTATAACTCTTTTCCCCACAAAATACTGTATACCTAGTGTACTTGTAGTAGTTACTCCACCATTTTGTAAGCTAATGAAACTGTGAGTCACCCATTTTCTATCTAATTTTTAATCATGTCAATTCTCAAATGGGTGTATCTCCTTAGCCTGCTGATTCCTTTTCTCTTTAAAGAAAGTGGGTGGAGAAGTTTAACTCTAGACGTTTGTTTGCAATAAAGTAAATCATTTTACTCTTGTTTTGGGATTGTTGCCATCAAGGTCTAAAATCCCTTTCAGGCTATAAAGAGGAAGAGAATGTATGGAAGTAATTATGTTGGACAGTTTTAAACTCATTACTGTGTACATGCTGAAATACTTGTGTTTCTTTAAACTGGTGGTTGCTCTGTTAGTGATCTATCACATGTATAATCTCACAATTTAACATGGTTATGTACAGAGCAAAAGTCTTGAGTTACGCTTGCATCATGTAAATCCACTTAACCTATTTATTGTAAAATAAACATTGGGGAAGGAGAGAGGAAGAAATGATAGGGAATAGGACCAGGAGGGTTGCCACGCAGAATGAATCCTGGACTTGAGCAGAGAACTTCAATTTATTTCAACTGCTATTTTGTTCAGATTAATGCTTTTGTAAAATTGTAGTGGCAATGTTAGCTACTAATTTCCTTGCATTTTGATACTGTAAGATAGGAGAGACATAACCGTTCTAAGTTGGACCCTGGTACACATGTGCAAACATGTCACTGCCAGCATCTGGGCGTTGGAGCTTGCATGCCGAGTTCCTCGTGGCAGTGCACGGACTAGCAGAGGCTCAGCAGCAGCAGCAGCCTAGACCTAGCATCAGTATAGTGTGCTTGAAACTTTAATGTTAGTCAACTTTCTAATAGTCTTCAGAAGTAAAGGTAAAGTTGTGTCGCTCTTCTAGCCTTTATAGCAGGTGACATTGCATATTGACATTAAACATTAACAGCACCACTTCCTTGTTAATACTGCTTTAACTCATCCCTTTGAGAAAAATGTAAATTGTCTTTAAAGAAACTATTTAATGAACTAGAAATGTGGGGATTCTAACCCCTAATCTGTTTTGCTGAAATGGAGTTTTCTTTAGACTTGCAAAAACAGTTTAGTGTAATTAAAGTCCATTTCCCTTCTACCCTCCTCACAAAAACTAACACTTTGTATGGAGTGCTGATCCTTTGCTTATTTTGGTACTCTATAAAATTATATAGTCTTAAACTGAAATATAAGAACCTACACTTACTATGTGGTTGTAAAGCTTGTATTTTAATTCAAAAGTCTGGGATGTTTTATTTTCAACTCTTCATATGGTATTTAAAAAACAAATGAACAAAGCCCACTACCACACATGAGAGGAAGTGCTTCAACCTGAAAGCTGTCTGCAAAAAACCACTCCTGTATGAAAAAGGCTGTTTTGATGAGTTTGGCGATACAAGGATTGCCTGTGAGGTGCAGAACTCCAGTTTCAACATTAAAAGCCACCACGTACTTGCAGGTAGTTCAGAAAGCAGGGAAGGACAAATACCCATCCTTACCACAGCAGAGCACAGACAAAGCTTGTGTGAGGCTGTGTTCAGCCGAGGTTTACTCCCTGAATTTATACTGGCTCTGCTTCTTTTGAGATTTATTTTGTTACGTCAAAAGCCAGTACCTAGAAAAGTGCTAGTATTGAACTTTACAACTTAAATTTGAAATTTGTGTCTTAAAAAGGGCAATTGAAAACTTAGCTGGTGGCTACAGAAGGGTGAGGAAATCACAGCTGGTTACCACACAGGGTTGAGATACTGGGTTGAGCAACTTCACAGCTTCCAAGGACTTGCTTACATAAGGAAAAGTACCTACATTACAGCAGCCACCCTGCTGGCAGCGGTGCAGACACATGACATACAACGTGGGATTTGGGTTCTCATTTGTTGTGTTTGCAACTGATTTTGCTTTTCTATTTGAGGCTTGGGTTTTTACTTGAAAATGCAAGAGGTCTGGTCCTGGTCTAGTTACAATGGGAACGTGACATGGTGACTACAGTTGTTAACAGCAGTAGCAGTAACACTTGGTACTCCTGGCAGGGTTGATGTCTTTCATGTTAGAACAGGTTCTAGTCACAGTGCATTGCATATTGTGGCCACAAGTGCCCAGCTGCACACCACTAGGCAGGTCTGTTTTCAGTATCTAGGGAAGAAATTCATCAGAACTCTTCAGTCGCATTTCTGCCTTTGCTAGTAACAGCTGATAGGATACACACTCTATATATGGAGGGTCTTCCCTGACACACCATAGTATTGGCAAGGGTCTGTCCTGGGCATTCAGAGTAAGTGGACTCCTACCTCTGTTTCAGGGTGCCTTACAAGATCGGTCTCTAAACCTCAGTACTCCTGTTAGGAGCTGACCCTTCTTACAGGGTGCACTGCATTGGGGGCACTCAACAATACCACCACGTGTTTAAGTGGCACCTTTACTCAAGTTACTTTCTGTGCCTGTTGCAGAAGAACTGTGCATTGTGAAACATTTTTAGAAATCTGCCCTATTTTTCTGATGTCAGAATGGTTTAAATCACTGTTCTTGGCAGTGCCATGTACAGTTTGTAGCACTTGTGTAAAAAGAACTGAGCTTATTTGTGCACAGGATACTAGGTTTGGGGTTTTTTTTCATACCTTGCAACATGCAACCAGTGTTTTTTATAGAAGTAGGTGATGAGGCCATCTTTTAAGATTTGGCTTGTTCCTGACCTTTTGGAAAACTGGGCCAGTGCTTTCTGAAAGTGCAACCTCAGACTACACAATAAACCAAACTGAACTAGAGAGATGTGAGGTACTTTAATACCCCTGCAGATGTTTAACTGCCAGGGCTGGGCTCTCCAAAGTGAAGAAGTGTGTGTATACTGTAGCTGCGAACCAGTCAGGCAGAAGTGGCTGGAGCCACCTCAGCCTGAAGCACTGTGGAGGATGAGAGTGCCAGGATTTCAGAAAAAGCCTCAAGAGGAAAGTGGAAATTCAGAAAAGCTCTGGTGTTAACAAACTGGCTGTGGTGAAGGGAAAGCAGTGCCTCTGTGTCCTGCACAGTTCACCTTATCCCAGACAAAGCCACCTCATGTAGGTGAAGGAGGCAAGGAGGAGGGCTCTATTTTAATAGCAAATTAGCAATTATTAAGTTCGTGCAACTTTCTTCCTTTGCTTTAGTGACCAAGGCATGAGCTGTATCCTCCAGTGCAGCACGGCTAACTAGAGCGAGCTGTTACAGGGAATCAGCTGAAATTGGGGCTTGGCCAGTAATCACTTTGTAAGTGACTCTTGCCATTAAGTTTGTCCTTCTGCCAGTACTGGGAGTGGCAGGAAGATTCAGCAATGAATCCACTGCTATGTAAACTGAGCTATAGCTTAAAAGATGCTAAATGTGCAACAGAGTCAACATCAAGAGAGAAAAAGGCAAACAAAAAAATACAATAATGTAATTAGTCATACAAGTGACATGATAAACTAATGTTACTTTAGAGCAAGTTTTTTTTCTCTCTTTCCTGGTTTAGCAGACAATCTTTGATCTGCTGAGTAATTTTGGTCCTAGAAGTCAAAATCACATGTAAGACAATGCAGCCAATTTTTCACTCAAACATTTTCAGGCTCAGAAAGTTTTTACAACTTGTTAGTCAAGGGCAGATGCAATGGACACTAATGATTTGGGGACCTGCTGCCTGGTTTGCACACTTTTTTCCCCAGTGCTAGTTCACTCTTAGGATCAGATGGCTGCTTATTAGCATACCTCTGATAACTGATTATTTTCTGGTCTGCCTGTGACCTTCATTTGTGTCATGTTATTCTACATTAATTCTTCTGCTACTCTGCTCTAGAGGTTTTTTTCTGAGTTCTGAAAAAAAAATGCTTAAGACATAGGGAGGTCTCTGCTGGCAAGGAGCACTGATGGAGCATGAGTTCTGAAGTGCTGATGCCCAAGATGGTTGCTAAATAGAAAAGCCCAGAATAGTACCGAAGATCTCCCCGGACATAAATGCATGCTTAAAATACCAGTGTTTGTTTACAAGGTGAGAGACACACGAAAGGCTTGATTCTATTTTTCAGTCTCCATGCAAGCTATTCAGACACAGGCTAGAGCTACTTTCAGGCTCTGCTGAACTTTCAGCTTTGTGAGGCTGTAGAGCAAGTAAGATAAGCCTTTGTACTATAAAAGGACTTTGTGGTAAGAAGGTGGTTAGAGATGGGAGAGGAAATGAGTAAGCATTGGTAGAGGGATTTACTGTAATATTTTCTGACAGAAATTATACTTGGAGTTTGCTCACGTCATACGAAGACATAATTGAGCTAGCAGAGGCAAGTCCATGTGCAGCACCATGTGCAAGTTGCAAGCAGCAAAACTATGTACCCAAAGTATGGAATGTCCATGCTGTGCTCACTGTCTTCTTTGTGTTATGCTCCCTGCTGCTGTTGGAGCACCTGAGGTGCTGTGGGGCCTCCAGAGCAGCCTGGGAGCACTGCACTGGAGGGAATGCATTCCTGAAAGCACAGTGGGAAGTTATTCTGAACTGCACTGAGCTTCGGCAGAAGCCTTGGGTTTTGCACAATCTCAGTAGGTTGCAGTATCACAGAAATGTTTGTGAGGCCCTCTGGAGATGCAGTCTGTCCTCCTCCTTGCAGCAGGACTGGTACTAGTGCTCAGGTCAGCTGGGACTTTGTCTAGCTGAAGCCTGAAAACTTGCAAGGGTAGAAAGTGCAAGACCCCTCTAGGCAACCTATTCCAGTACTGCACTGCCCTCATAGTAAAACAGTTTGTCCTGCTGTCTGGCATGAAACTCCCAAGACATAGTTTGTGGCCATTGCCCCTTGATGCATCACCTGCAACTACTGAGGGACTTGATTCCACCTTTATAACTGCCCTGCAGATAATACTAGGTAGTTATTAGGTCACCCTACAGTCTGCTCCTCCTCAGAATAAGTCCAACTCCTTTCACTGTTTTTCCAGAGGGAATGAGCTTGAGCTCCCTGACCACCAAGGAGCCCTTCACTGGAGCCTCTATGTATTTTCAACATCCTTGTTGACACAGAGGCCCAGAGCTGGACAGCAATACTGGATGCACTACCTCAACAGTGTCACGTACTGAGGGATAAGTGCATCACTTGATTTGTTGACCACATACTTCCTGACGGAGCCCAGACCGTGGTTTGCCTTATTTGAAATGAGAACACTCTCCTGGCCCACATTCAACTTGGCGTCCACTGTAAGTCCTATCCTTTTCAGCAGGGCAGCTATTCAGCTCGCTGCTTCCCAGCCTCTAGTGTACGCCCTGTTATGCAAGCAGCTACCCTGTAATAATAGAAGTGATTTTTAAAGAAAGGTAACTTATTAAGTCGTTAAATTGTAAGCCAAACACCTCAAAAAGATGTCAATTACTTGTGCAAATAAATGTCTTGTGTATTCTCTTTGTTTTTCTCCAAGACCTTGGAGAAAGCAGCTGCGGTAGCACAGCAAGAACTATTTCAGTATTTATCACAGAACATAACCACATTTAGTTCCTAGACCTAGGCCATTCCTTCAATTGCACCTTTTGAATGAACTTGTCTGCTCCTCTTCTACAAAAAGAAGTACCTTATGCATGAAGCAGGGACCACTAAGTGCCACACCAGCTCCTGGCACATGTGCCAACTAGTTGGCTCCCATATATAGCCACAGTAGGAGCAGCTTTCCCTGAAAGAAAGGAGGGGGGTGGAAGGAATTGCTGTGATCCAGCACTCTGGTCCACAGGGTACCGTTCAGAGTCCAGCCCTGCTTGGCATTGTGGAAGCTTCAGAGTTTGCTCAGCAGTGAAGAAGTGGAGGCTGGGAGACACTTCCCAATAAACCCAGTACCTCCCCAGTGGCTCCTGGACACTCTTGGGAGAGGGCTGCTGCTACTGCTTTGGCAGCCACGTTGGCACAGCCCTGGGATATTTATGTACCTCCACAGGTTGGCAGCCAGAGTTTGGTGGGTTTTTTTTCTTTTCCTTTAAGGAAACATCCATGGAAGAGAAATGAGAGTCCCAATGGCTTGTTTTGGCAGATCCTAGTACAGAAAATAAGAAGTTTTCAGAATTAATTTTGCTTTTACAGATACTTAACTGTCTTGAAAGGTCTGTTATCCATAAAGAACCAAATGCAAGTGTTCTTCCAGAACAAGCCAAGGAAAGTTTTATATTGCTGGGAGCAACTGAGGGGAAGGGAGGGAGTGCATGCATTCCTCCTCCGATGGAATGGTGGTTTGTACCTTAAGCTATTCAATTAGTGTGGATCCTAGCAGAGGGACAGTGGTGTTGATGCATCAGCAACCAAACTCCTGCCATGTCTGCCACCACATCAGGAGCATGTGGTTTAATACAGGGCTATGGTTTGTCATGTCTCTCAACCTTGCAGTCCTCAGGGTGTTCCTGAAGTGTGGAGTGTGGCTGCGTGTGTCTCCACATGCACGAGCGTGTGACGGCACCCTTCACCATTTGTGATAAGGTGTCTGCCCAGTAATAAATCAGTTATTGGCTCTACATCCTCACTGATGTTGCTACTACCTCATCCAGAGCCTGAATGTTTCCTGACAGGAAAGAGGATGTTGGCTTCCTTTTCATCACTTAAGTATCCCAAATGTTTCTGGGCACTCTAACTACAAACCTTTTTCAGAAGGAGCCATAGGCAAATGGGCTGAGCACATGTCTGTCCTGTTTTGAACTACAACAGAACCAATTCTCTGTTCAGTGATTTTCTGTTAAGTGGTTGCACGTTTGGAAGATAGCGGTGTATTTTTGCACAGTGTCTGCCTCAGTAAGTGATAGCACTTGGTGTTTATAGTTACTACTAAGGATTGGTATGCAGAAAGGCTCTTGCTTATTATTTGCTCCTATAGAAACCAAGGTCACTGCTAAATCTTGTGTGCCGCGTTGTAGTGCTCTGAGTATGTAAGGTCACACTTGCAGGGAGGAGCAGACAAGACAGGTGACCCAAACCTGACCAACAAGTTATTCCATTCCATGTACATCATGCTTAGTATAGAGCTGAAGGATCACAACGGTCAGGCCCTCCTTTCTTCTATGGCCATCATTTGAGGATTAGATTAGAAACTGGCTCTCTGGACAGGCCCAAAGAGTACTGGTAAACAGCTAAATCTGGCTGGTACCCAATCACTGGTGTCTCCTAAGGTTCAGTACTGGAGTCTGCCCTCTTTATTATCTAGATGAAGGAATTGAGTTTGCAGACAGCCCCAATGTGGGTGGCTGTGTTGATCTGCTTTACAATGGTATCTGGAGAGGTTAGACCAATTGGAAAAGGCTAATTGTATGAAGTTGAATAAGGCCAAGTGCCCAGGTCCTCCACTTGGGTCACAACAACCCCATAGTAAGCTACAGACTCGGGACTGTGTGGCTTGAAAGCGTCAACTTGGAGAGGGATCAGGCGCACTGGTTGACAGTCAACCAAGTATGAGTAAGCAGTGTGCCCAAGTGGACAAGAAAACCAAAGCATCCCGGCTTGTATTAGAAACATGGTGGCCAGCAGGAACAGGGGAGTGATCATTCACCTGTTCTCAACACTGGCGATGGCCACACCTCAAGTACTGTGTTCAGTTCTGGGCCCCTCACTACAAGAAGGGCATTGAGGTGCTGGAGCACATTCAAGAGAAGGGCAATGAGGCTGGTGAAGGGCCTGGAGCACACAGCCTATAAAGAACATCTGAGAAGCTAGGGTTGTTCAGTATGGAGGAGACAGAGGGGAGACCTCATTGCTCTCTACAACTACCTGAAGGGAGGCTGGAGCAAGGAGGTGGCAGACTTTTCTTGGTGGCAAGCAACAGGACTAGAGAAATGGTTTCAAGCTGTGCCATTCAGGGTGGCTGCTAGGAAATACTTCTTCACAAAGAGGATTATCAAACATTGGACTGGTCTGCCCGGGGCAGTGGTGGAGTCACTGTCCCTGGAGATGTTTAAGCAGTGTGTGGACCTGGAGCTTAGGGACATGGTTTAGTGTTGACCCTTCAGTGCTGCATCAAGGGTTGGACTGGGTGATCTTTGATGTCTCTTGCAAATGGATGTTCTCTGTCAATCTGTGATTCTTCTGCCTTTGATCCCAACCCATGTGTTCCTGAATACAGTTCACGATTCTAGTTCCCGTTTCCTGCAGAGTCCAGTCTAGGACTTCCCCAGTGCTCGTCCTGCAGTGTCAGTGGTGGTGCCACGATCAGTGGGGGAGTTCAATACTGGTTTTGGATAGATTTCATCATGTTCCTATTACTATCTTTTCCCTTTTTTTGTTACTGCTCCATTAAAGCTCTTGTGGGTTTTCTCCAACACATAAATCTCTCTACCCTATTTCCTTTCCCTTCTGGGAAGGGGTTAATAGAGAACATCTGCCATTCATTTTGTGGCCAGCCCATGTGTCAGCCCATGTGTCAGCCCATGACAATCTCATCCCATTTCAACAGCATCTGTGCAGTGTCAGAGATGAGATGATGGAGAAAGACCTTTCTTATAGCATTTGACCACCTGCCAAAGGTAAAGGTGGTAAGGACTCTTGACTTGGATGATAATAAGCATGAATATCAGAACTGTAACGCTTAGAGGTGAACTCCAAGAACCTGTTACATACATATATGTAGGCTTGCAGGTCAAAGCTGTCTCATGGGCAGCTGCAAACTCTGGTCAGGTAGTATTCTCTTCTATTCTTCCTGTTGAAGGGACTAACCCAGAAAGACTGAGGAGACTCACCCACTCAACTCTTGGCTTAGAGCCTGGTGCCTCCAGCAGGGCTTTTTTGACCACGGGTGACCCCAGAGGATGCCAGGTCTGCTGGCAGCAGATGGGATGCATCTCTCTCAAAGTGGAAGGTTTGTATCGCAGGGGTTGGCTGGGCTCATTAATCGTGCTTTAAATTAGGTTGGAAAGAGAGGGAGAAAGAAAGCCAGGCTTACTGTAAGCAAGCCTGAGACAATTCTGGGGTGATGTGTCAGCTCCACTATCTCAGGGGAGGCAGGTAACAATGAGTTGTGTGCTGGAGAAGATGCAAGGGCTAGCAATGAGTATAAGCTGAGAGCCAGCACACGGTCGGGGGGGAGGCTAATAAGAGCCTTCAGCCTGTTACCTTGCAATGTGCTGGGAACACACAAGAACTCTTAAAGTCTTACAGAGATGTACCACAGGGATCAAGTAATAAGGAATCAGCACACGCAGAGCTTACTGCTAGGTTGTTGGCCATGGAAGTGGCTGGGAATGGTCAGACTGCAAGAGTGAAAACAAACAGATTAACCCTCTCCCTGAAATGCTTATAAACAAATGCATGGAGCACGGGGAGTAAGCAGGAGGAGCTGGAGACCTGCGTTAGGCTGAATAACTATGACAGAATTGCCATCAATGAGACACGGTACGACAGCTCCCACAACTGGAATGTTGTCATGGATGGCTATGTACTGTTCAGGATAGAATGACCAGCAAGACAAGGTGGGGGGAGTTGGTCTCTATGTGTGAGAACAATGAAATGTGCTGAGTTCTATCCAAGGTGGGATGCAGAACAGGTTGAAAGCCTGTGGGTAAGAATTAAGGAATGTGGGAAAGGAGATGAAATTTTTGTGGGTGTCTACTATAGACCACCAAACCAAGAGGAAGATGTTGATGAGGCCTTCTGCAATCAACTGGAGGTAGCCTCTAGAGCTGACTCTTTGACTCATGGGTGACTTCAATCACCCTGATATTTGCTGGGAAGCTCACACAGACAAGCACAGTCAGGCCAAAGGGCTCTTGCAGTGTATCAATGATAGCTTCTTGATGCAGGTAGTAGAGGAACCAACATGGAGAGGTGCACTGCTGGACTTTGTATTAACTAATAAAGAGGGACTAGTTGAAGACAGTAAGGTCAGGAACAGCCTTGGGGACAGTGATCATGACATGGTGGAGTTTAGTACTATACATGGTAGAAGCAAGCCAACACGTAGAATTACAACCCTGGACTTCTGCAGAACTAACTCTGTACAGAGACACTTGCAGAAATCCCATGGGCTAAGGCTCTAGAAGGCAAAGGAGCCCAAGAAAGCTGGTTCATTTTTAAAGACCACTTCCTCCAAGCCCAAGCTAGGTGTGTTCCCCTGAGTAAAACATCAGATACACATGCCACGAGACCTGCATGACTGAGCAAGGAGCTCCTGAAGGAAATCTCAGGGAAGAAAGAAACTTTCAATTCATGGAAACAGGTATCTGTCACTTGGAAGAACTATAGAGAAGCTGTCAGGGCATGTAGGAAGACAAGAAGGAAGGCCAAAGCCTTCTTGGAACTGAAATTGGCAAAGGAAGTAAAAGAGAAAAAGAAGAGTTTCTTCAAATATATCAGAAGGAAAAGGATGAACAGGGAAGGTGTGGGGCCACTGCTGAATGAGGAGGCAGACCTAATAACTGAGGATGCAGAGAAGGCAGAGTTGCTGAATACCTTCTTCCATAGAATCATAGAATGTCAGGGGCCGGAAGGAACCTCGGAAGATCACCCAGTCTAGCCTATACCTATTACCTATACCAGATCACACTGGAACACATCCAGATGGTCCTTGAATATCTTCAGAGAGGAAGACTCCACAACCTCCCTGGGCAGCTGGCTCCAGAGCTCTGTCACCCTCACAGTGAAAAAAGTCCTCCTCAGGTTCACACAGCACCTCATATGCCTCAACTTCCACCCACTGCCCCTTGTCCTGTCACTGGCCATCATGGAGAAGAAGCTGGCTCCATCCTCCTGGCACTCACCCCTCTTACGTACTTATAATCAGGTCACCCCTTATTCTCCTCCTCTCCAAGCTAAAAGCCCCAGCTTCCCTCAGTCTCTCCTCATAAGGAAGGTGTTCAACTTCCCTAATCATTTTTGTGGCTCTGTGCTGGACTCCCTCTAGCAGCTCCTTGTCCTTCTTGAGCAGAGGGGCCCAGATATGGACATGATACTCCAGATAAAGGATCACTAGGGCAGAGGAGAGGGGAAGGAGAACCTCCCTCGACCTACTAACCAGACTCCTCCTAATACACTCCAGAATGGCACTTGCCATGAGAGCGCACTGTTGGCTCATGGCCATCCCTCCATCCACCAGACTCCCAAGTCCTTCTCCTCTTCAGTGCCCTCCAGCAGGTCAGTCCCCAACCTCTGATACATGAGATTGGTCTTTCCCAGGTGCACAGCTCTACACTTGCCTCTGTTGAACTTCATTAAATTTCTCCCTGCCTGACTCTCCAGCCTCAGTCTCTCTGAATGGCAGCACAACTCTCCAGTGTCTTTGCTTCAGTCTTTACATCTAAGGCTCAACTCCCCTATGTACTCCAGAACCTGGATGAAGGAGAGGAAGCCTGGAGGAGGGAATGCTCCCCACTAGTCACTGCAGACTGGGTTAGGGAGGGATTAATTCCACCAATTGAATATTCACAAGTTCATGGGTTCTGATGAGTTGCACCCAAGAGTGCTGAGAGAACTGGATGATGTTACTGCTCTGCCACTCTCCATCATTTTTGCCAAACTCTGGCAGACAGGAAAGGTGCCTCAGGACTGGAGGAGAACCAATGTCACTCCAGTCTTCAGAAAAGGCAAGAAAGAGGTTCCAGGGAACTGCTGACCAGTCAACCTCACCTCTATCCCTGGAAAAATGATGGAGCAGCTGCTTCTGGAGCACATCTCAAGGCACTTGGAAGAGAAGGTTATCAGGAGTAGTCAGCATGGGGAAGTCATGCTTGACTAACCTGAAAGCANATTTCTCCCTGCCTGACTCTCCAGCCTCAGTCTCTCTGAATGGCAGCACAACTCTCCAGTGTCTTTGCTTCAGTCTTTACATCTAAGGCTCAACTCCCCTATGTACTCCAGAACCTGGATGAAGGAGAGGAAGCCTGGAGGAGGGAATGCTCCCCACTAGTCACTGCAGACTGGGTTAGGGAGGGATTAATTCCACCAATTGAATATTCACAAGTTCATGGGTTCTGATGAGTTGCACCCAAGAGTGCTGAGAGAACTGGATGATGTTACTGCTCTGCCACTCTCCATCATTTTTGCCAAACTCTGGCAGACAGGAAAGGTGCCTCAGGACTGGAGGAGAACCAATGTCACTCCAGTCTTCAGAAAAGGCAAGAAAGAGGTTCCAGGGAACTGCTGACCAGTCAACCTCACCTCTATCCCTGGAAAAATGATGGAGCGGCTGCTTCTGGAGCACATCTCAAGGCACTTGGAAGAGAAGGTTATCAGGAGTAGTCAGCATGGGGAAGTCATGCTTGACTAACCTGAAAGCATTCTATGATGCCGTAACTGAATTGGTAGATTCAAGGAGACCAGTGGATGTAGTCTACCTTGACCTTAGCAAGGCCTTTGGCACCAATGGGATCCTGGGGTGTACTGGGAAGAGTATGTCCAGCAGATCAAGGAAGGCTCTCCTCCCTCTCTACTCTGCCCTGGTGAGACCTCGTCTTGAATACTGCATTCAGTTTTGAGCTCCCAGGTTTAAGAGGGACAGGGATATGCTGGAGAAGGACCAAAAGAGGGCTATGAGGATGATCAGAAGACCGGAGCACTGCCTGATGAGGAGAGGCTGAGGGACCTGGGGCTTTTTAGTCTAGGTGTTGGGAGGGGGTTGACAGGCTCTTCTCACTTGCTCCCTGTGATAGGACAAGGAGCAATGGACGTAAGCTGCAGCACGTGAGGCTCCACTTCAACACAAGAGACAACTTCTTCACTTGTAAGGGTCACAGCGCACTGGAACAGGCTCCCCAGAGCAGTTGTGGAGTCTCCTTCTCTAGAGACTTTCAAGGCCTGTCTGAATGTGTTCCTCTGTGACCTGAGCTAGATTATAGGCCTGCTCTGGTAGCAGAGTTATACTCGATGATCATTTTGAGTCCCTTCCAACCTCTGACATCCTGTGATCCTGTAGGAGAAAGAGGTCTGCAGTGGCAATTGTCTGCTCCCATGGCAGATTCAGGGAAGCTGAGGGCTCTGATGCAGTCTTGCTCATGACAGATGACAGAAACTGGAAAGATTAAAATATCCTCCTCAGAACAAACTGCTCTTGATCTTTAAAACAAACAGACACAGGGATGCTGTGACCCATTACTGCAGGAACAGGCAGACCCACTGCTGGATGGCTGTCAGGCAAACCAAGTGCACGCAGAACAAACTGCAATGCATGGAAAAACATGAGGGCCTGTGAACAGTTTTAGTCAGAGTACTGCTAGCCATGAATAAAAGTTTGTATTATCCTCAAATCATGTTATCCAAGGCTCTACCTGCTCTTCATCAGCCCATTTCCTCACCTCCACTTGACTTGCTTAGTGCAGCATTTTAATTTTGTTAAGTAAAAAGGACACATATTCCAAGGCCTTAAGTCACGTGAGTCACAACTCACTTTCACTTCTTACACTTAATTAATTCCCAGTTCTTTGATTAAAATAAGGCAAAAAAAAAAAACCCAACCAATCAAACAAAAAAACCCCAAAGGACCATCTTCTTGGCCATTTACAACATACTGTAAAGCCTTTGCTTTGTTTAGTTTTCCAAGGTAATAACAACATATTTGTTTCAAACTTTCAATGGAGCAAACCAAACAAATTTCACTGGTGACCACTGAGCTCCTGAGCTAAATGCCTAGATAGTGCAGTGACAGAAGTTGGGGAATTAGCCGGCTAAGTTGGGGAAAATCTTTCACTTGGGAGCTTGTCACAGCTAAGTTCATGCAGTATGTCATTGCTACCTGGGTTGCTTACACCAGAAATAACGAATCTATTCCCTAAAACAAACCCCCAAACATCACCCTACTAAACAGCAGACTCAGTGACAGGAGGTGACCCTTCCTTTGCATCACTTGAGGACTTGGGGTACATGTGGTGACACAGAGAAGAGCCTGGAAGCCTGCAAAATGTCATGAGAACAAACAACTCCCAGAAATCTCTGCTTGGGTAAAGAGGTAAAAGGTGAGTTTGGGGTGACAGCTCTAACTATCTCTGCCACTAACTTCAAGAAAGTTCTCGGGGTTTGAATCTGTCACAATAGTCAATAGCTGAAGCATTAGGTTGGCTTCAGTGAAAGGAGATGTGCTCTGATCACTCCCATCTCTGGTAATGAGTTGGCAATTAACCTTAGACTGCCATGCTTCAGCTTGTTGCCTTGACAGTGACTTTTCTCCCTGCAAGGCTCAGAGGGCCATCACTGTTTGGACTCCTGAGTGCACCTGAGGGGTCTAAGGAACACCTTTTTCCCACAGTATTGGTACTGCAGGCAAAGTAAGGTGTGGAGTGAATGGAGCCACAAATCCATTGTGCTGGTTTGAGGCTAATTAGAATATTTTAAAGTAAATAAATTAGAACATTGGCTGTGAAAAGAAAATAAGAGTCATGTCTGTATCACCCATTGGTTTTGCTGAGAGGTATAAACAGTCAATAACAAATTCTCTCACTTTGGTCTGTGTGCCTGGCTGCACCTTGCCTTACCTCCTCTGCCTAAAACCTACGTAACTCAATCTAATCATTTCCTTCTAATCCCTTATCAGCTCTGGCATCTCACCTCTGCTTATCTACAAATTAATCATCTAAGTTTTCAAGGAGGGCTTATTTGGTTATTTCTGAGCTAAAGAGGGGTAGGAAGGAGCAGGGTGGTTGGAAACCCTCCTGGACAGTCTCACTGTTCTCTCCTTTTTAAGAGAATGAGCCTTTTTAAGGCTCACTCAGAGGGCTGAAAAGCAAATATCTTCACAATTACTATTTCTCATTCTTAATAACTGTGAGGTAAGTTTTCATTTGAGGAGAGTTTTGAACATTGATAGAGCAAGCTGTCACAAGCAGCAATAAAGACACCAAGCCTGATAATAAAACAGAGATGCATGCTGTTTCCACCAATGATTTGAATAACAAAACTTGGTATTAACACAGATACAGCTCACTAATTTTAAAATGTTAATAAGTAATTTTGAAAATAATTTCCTAAGCTCCTATAATTTGCTTGTGAATATATCCTAATTAATGAGATTTTTGTGCTTTGTTCTGTCCCTTGCCCTTTCAACAGGGGTTTGCAACTCCTCGATCACTTTCAATCCACTTTCCACAGTTAGCTGAAGAGGCAGCTGGAACTGAAGCTTCAAGGAATCATGCCAGACTTCTCTGTCCTCTGTCCCCTCCCCCCCACCACCCCGCCCACATTTAACCATAAGAATTCTTCCCTTTGCTGTTACAGGCCCTCTCCTTTCATGCCATCTGAGTCCTGCTCACAGCTTCCTTGCCTTATTCCCTTATTCCCTTGTCCCATTTGCTAAAGGCTCTGACTTTTGGTTAGCTCAGGTCCCCCTCAATTTACTAGACAATGAAGCTCAAATGTGTCAGCCAGACTGCTGCATAGTGCCTCTTTTCCATTTTTTTGTTAACATCTGGCATACTCATTTTACATTTGCACAGTGGTGCAGAAGTATTAGATCAGTTACACAGGCAATGCAGATATATTCAGAATTTCACAGATATTAGCCAGAATTTGTAATACCATAGTTAAGGCGCTATTGAGTTAGCATGCTTAAATGCAGTAGCTTAAATCAATGCTGATTAACACCAGAGAGGATCTAATGTTGGAGTTCACCCCAGATTTTTTAATGTACACAGTATCATGACGCTTCTGCCTTCTCAACATAGTCACAGTACTCACGTGCTTTTAAGGACATCATTATGCACATGCTAACTCCCCTCCTATCAATACAAAACAGCATTCTCTTCTTTCTCTACAACTATTATTTGCCAAAGAGTACATTTTCATCTGCATGCTAAACCCCGCAGTCAAAACACACCCTGCTTAGGTTGCAGTTCCTTTTCTTAGGTCAGATAGGAAAGAACTCAACCATGTACTAAAATAGGAGTTTCCTAAGTCCTGGCTCATGGCTCCATCAATTTCCCACTGCTACTCCAAGGGCTTTGAGGCAATACACCCTACCCTATCCAAAGTGGAAGTTTTCCTCCCCCACCAGCACAGAAGCATGGGAAACATTTTCCTCTTCTGAATTTGAGTTGCTAACAGTTAACTTCTGAGTTTAAATTTTGCACCGAGGACAGAAAGTGTTTCATTGTGCTAAGTCAAGCTTTCTGAAAACTTTTTCTATAAAAAATATTGAATGTCCTCCATAAAATTTATCTTTATTATTTCCTCTAGAAGAAACAGGAGGAAAAGAGCTAAAAAATGGAACAGCATACAAATTTGTTTCCTTCTTCTGAGAGGCTAATCCAGAAGGTAAATGTTTTATTATCTTAATGTAACTAGTATGCCTCACTAGCATTCACTCAGTGAATGCCTTCAGATTAAAAAGGTGTTTGAAGCATAATATACTGTAAATCACATTGTGAAAAAAGTACATAGTGGTACATAGTGGTCCTGATGGAGACAAAGCAACATTATGGCATCATTCATCTTTACTAACACGCAATTAGATCTAACACTGTATTTCCAAATAAGATGATTTCCTCAAAATTATACAGTGATACTCCTTTTCACTGAAAATGTACAGTGAAGTATACAAAGTAGAACATGCCTTTTTCAAAACAAAAAAACAACTACTAACCACAAATAACGTAAATTATTATTCCACCAGTTGTGAGGAAATGTCTTGCGCAAGATTTTTAATCAAGTAAAAATACTGGTCACTTACATAGCTTAGACTGCTTCCCAAGTGTCTTTTTATTCTTAATTTCACACAGAGCAAACAAAAATGCAAATTCTCTGACTTCACATTGTATATAGATTACCTGAACTTACTCTGCAGCTGAAATCTTATGAAGACTACTGGTATTACTCACCTTTTACAAGCACACGCTTCACCTGCTGTATTCCTGTTTACAAACAGCACAATTAAGAGTAGCAGTGCAACACACATTTACACAGTGGACAGCTGCTGAAAATATCTTCCTGTACTAAAATGAGGCATAGTTACCAATTTGCTAGAACAAATGAGGTTCCACTATGAATGGAACAGTAATACACCATGTAATCCTCATAAACCATGTAAAAGACCTCAGTTCCCAGATTTTACTAGGATGTCAATCCTAACCATGTACACAGTCATATACACACACACACATATACAAAATAAAGGCTTGTACCAACTGAATAGAGTTGATATTAGTTTCTTGCTTGTGTTTGCTAGGAAAACCAGCATGATTTATAAGCTTTAGGGACCTCAAGCATTTACAGGGAAGACTGCCATTTTTGGACCACCTTCTCTCCCAAAGCTGACCACAGAATCCTCTATAGTAGACTATGAATCACTTCTTTCATTGCCAGTTTGTTTTCTTTCTGGATCAAGAGAACTGCCTTCAAACAAAATTTTGTTTCTCATTCCTTCCTTAAGCATTCTTTGACGGATCCTGTGCTGAGCCAAATTGTACCGACAATAAAACCTAGAGGAGGGGGTGAAAAGAAAATACAATATCCCACTTTATAGGTGTGATGGTGTCAAAACAGAGTTATTCAGACAGCTGAAAACTTGAACCCAAATATAATAATGGTAAGACAAATATTATACAACCAATGAGGACAGGCATATGCTTTGCTAGGCAAGTTTTTTAGAGTTTCAAAACAATGTGAAAGGTCACACAGAGATCATGTACAAAGCAGCTAACCTAGGTCAGTCTAAATTCAAGAAGCTTTTTACATACCAGTATCCTAACATTGTGCAAATAAAGCCACCGACTGCAAAGTCACAAGATCTTCTAACTCTACCTGGAAGAAAAACAAAAATTAGACATAAAAACTCAGGTGACATCCCGTTATTATTAAAACCTAACAGCAAGAAGGAATTATTTTTTCCCTTGCAAATCAATATATGAAAAATAGAAGAAAAACTTACTAGTTGCTAAGAAGTGTCCAAGACCCACAACGAAAGATCCCAGGGAGCCATAGAGCACTGATTCTCGTGCACAAGGGATACTCCCAACATCAAGAAATCCCAGGAGTTTAAAGGACTGGAAGAAAAAAAAACAAACACACAAACCACATACCACAAATTAAAAAAAAATACTTTCCTAGAAGTCTATGATGCCATTTCTATTATCAAACTGACTTGTTATCTTCGGAGTCAAAAATAATCACTTGACAATTTCCTGTTTCCAGGGGTGTATCTGAGCAAAAGCGAACATCCACAGTTTTATCAGAAATGGTTTCAGAAGTTAACCATTGATTTAGACAACATCATTTTCTACAAACCTGCTGATCCACCCTTTCTATTGAACATTATAAGAGAACTACTTAGTTTATTTTCGTTTACATTCCTCCCCAAAGGAAGATACTAAATCTGTAGGAATCCACAGTATTTGCTCATACATGACAACAAGCAGGTAAAGTTACAAACAACTATGTGGTTACTTCTGTCACATAATTTTAGTATCTGAAAAGGCACATTAACAAAAACAAAAAACTGAGATTACTGAAGAATGCATATATAGCAGAGAGCCATAGACTGAACATTAACCAAAATGACAGTTGGACTTGATGATCTCAGAGGTCTTTTCCAACCTTCATGATTCTCTGAAAAACGTTTATAAAACAGTTTTAAATCTAATCCTATGTACAGGCAAGGGCTGTGCACAGAAATTCCTCTATATACAACACTTTTTTAATGAGCCTACTGTTAAAAATTACTAAAACCATTTCACAGAATCATAGAATTATTTTGGTTGCAGACCTCTAAGATCATCTCTTACTCTGTGTCATATCTATAACTTATCCTAGCTTCTATCTATCAGTTTTCTATGAATTTTTCAAGTGGTAATTATATGTGACATTCAGAAACCCAGCTGTAAAATGGCAAATAGGTTTTTAATTTCAGAGATGCCTACACTGGCCTCTGCATAACACGAATCTTCTAAGTTGAATACAACCCATATTTTCCACCTGAGAAACATCCTTTAAAATGCACACTGGCACAAGCATGACTGAGAAACTATTCAGAAAAATACCTCAAAATTACATGGTTCAGAGTTAAGGTGTCTGTACTGTATTTACAGCTGCACCTCTTTCTGCTCTATTATTTCTTTTAGTTATAGATGTGAGAATGTGTCTTCATCCTGTTGTGTTTAAACACACACACAACTATTCACTAAAATCTTGCATGACGATTTTTAAACTGTTTTGCTTTTTTTGTAAGGTTATTCTGTTTGGAGAAAGCGTATTTTGAAGACGGAGTACTACAGTCAACTATTTGTGGAGGGCTGACAACTGTGTGAGACAATTGTGAACTAAGTCCGCCTGTGGTAACGGGGATGGTGGGCAACTGACAACAGGTGGATCCGTATGCAAGCACGGAAATCTCCCATCAAATATGGAAATCCCCATCAATTCTGTCTGTTCCCTACGGACAAGCATCAGCTGTTTCCACATAACCCCCCCCATGTACAAGTGAGACAAAACGGATTTGGTCTATGTTGGTCTAATCCCCTAATGAGTAATTTCAAGTACTCTCATAAGGAAGATGTCACTTGATATGTTGCTTTTGTTGGCGAAGAAGGTATCCCCATTACAGCCACACAGTGATGCATCCTTTTAAAATAGCATTTCACCTGTTGCTATACTTGAAATCACTTATTAATCACTGCTAACTACCGGCCTTACAAAGGCTCTAATACCATGGCAGTGTTTCACTTACTAAGCGAAAAGCCCCATAAAGACGTCTGTGGAGAAAGGGAAAACTCCCATCCCACCCGCTCGGTCCTATAGAGCCTCAGTTCTGCCACTGGTGTCCGTGCACGGTTTCATTATTTGCTCTGGAACAGAACCCACAGAGACTCACAACCTGTCCCCGATAACCTCCCGTACGCCCAGCGCAGCACCTGCTCTCGCGGGCACTGACGCGCAGGGAGCTGAGCAGTCGCACAGCTGCTGCTGCTGCTCCTCCTCCTCCCAGCGCCCGGCTGCGCTTCAGCGGGGAGGGCAGAGGAACATTAACGCGCGTTAAAAGCTCCAAGCACCGCCGGCCTCTTGCGCCTGTGCGGATTAGGGACCTAGTCTGGCCCAGCCCGGTTTGTGAGCCCACCGGGGACGGCTCTCCGGGGACTTCCCCGCCGCCCAGGCAAAGCGAGGCGGGACGGTACGGGTATGGCTCCTTCAGCCATCCGCCTCAAGAAGAAGAGGAAGGTGGAGCAGGGTGGCAGCGTCCCGCGTGTTCTGCTGAGCGGGCAGGGTTGCGGCCGCGCGCGGGGCGGGAATGGCCCTTCGCCGCCCCTCCGTCCTCCATTACCTTCTTCGGCTCAGAGTCGCCCTCATCCGCCATGATGTGAGAGGGCCTTCCTTCGCCCGCGCTCCCTCCCTCACCGCGCACCAGCGAGGCCGGACTACGGCCGCGTAGAGAAGACGTGAGGAGGGGCCGCTCTGGCCGCTCCGTCCCGCCCCTTCTCTATGGTACCGGTGCGCGGCGGGGGCGGGCGAGCGCGCCGGCGCCATTTTAGGTCTAGTGCTGAGATTCCAGCAAAATCCTTTGTTCACTGAAATGGGTCACGGCGCAGGGCGCGCGCACGCACGCACGCACACGCGAGGGGAGGGAGGAGCGGAGGGAGCGCGGCGCTGGCTCTCAACCCGCTATGCCTTACCTCTAGGCGCGCCCCCCTACCCTGCGCGGATGGCAATTGCGGCGCGTAGTTGGCCGCGCTCCGCCGTGGGCGATGCGTGGCCCAACGCAAGAACGGTCGGCAGCGCTCCGAGGTTTTGAGACAAAGGCGTCTCGCCCCTCCCTGCCTGCGTTTCTCGGTGCCGGCGCTTTGGCTTTTTGCGTTTGGCGTGTAGAAACTGACAGGTCTAACGCTCACAGTCTTCTGCCTTGTCTGCTGTGTTCTCGGACGTTCATGCATGGAGAGGGGGGGCAAGTCTTTTGTATGTCGCCCTGTGGCTTTTTGGGTCACGGTACTCCTTGCCACAAAACTAGGTGTCGAGCACGAGTTTAAAACCAACTGCCTGCGCAATGCTTTACCATAAACCCTCGAAGAGCAGCCCTGCCTCAATTTAGCGGCCTCTTCGCCAAGGTTCCAGCCTGGAAACAGGGTTATAAAAGAGTAATGGCAGGACTAGGAGACATAAAACATGCTCAGGGAGTAGCACCTAGTGGGAGAACGAGGTTGCAGGAGATGCAGATAGACTGAACGATGCTGATACAAAATCGAGGCAATGCCAAGCACAAATACAGTCTGGGCAGTGACTGGCTGGAGAGCACCCCTGAGGAGAGGGACTTGGCGGTTCTGGTGGACGAGAAGCTCAACATGATCTAACAGTGTGCACTTGCAGCCCAGAAAGCCAGCCAGATCCTGGGCTGCATCAGAAATGTGGCCAGCAGGTTGAGGGAGGTGATTCTCCCCCTCTACTCCACTCTGGTGAGACCCCACCTGGAGTACTGCATCCAGGTCTGAAGACTTCATTACAAGCAGGATGTGGATGTGTTGAAGCATGTCCAGAGAAGGACCACGAGGATGATCACAGGGCTGGAGCACCTCTCCTTCAAGGACAGACTGAAAGAGTTGGGCTGTTCAGTCTGGAGAAGGCTCTGAGGTGACCTATTGTGGCCTTCCAGTATCTGAAGGGGGCCTACAAAAAAGCTGGGGAGAGACTTTTGAGGCTATCAGGGAGTGACAGGAGCAAAGCTGGAGGTGGGGAGATTCAGCCTGGCCATGAGGAGGAAATTCTTCAGCATGAGAGTGGTGAGAGCCTGGAATGGGTTGCCCAGGGAGGTGGTTGAGGCCCCATCCCTGGAGGTGTTTAAGGACAGGCTGGATGAGGCTGTGGGCAGCCTGATCTAGGGTAGAGTGTCCCTGTCCATGGCAGGGGGGCTGGAACTGGATGATCCTCGTGGTCTCTTCCAACCCTGACAGATTCTATGATTCTGTGATTTAATCACAGAATGTTAGGGGCTGCAAGGGACCTTTTGAAGTCCAACTCCCTACCAGAGCAGGATCACCTAGAGTAGGTCATACAGGTTTGGCTGTCTCAGGACCAACTAGAGGCTTTGACAACCAAGCAGAATGTAAGGACTTCAGTGTAGGCAACTGAATCATGCCCCAACTGTCTGGCAGCTTGAGTCTGAAGAACTCAAGCTCTCCTCTGCACAGCACTGCTCTCTGTACATTTATTCACAGCCTTATGTCATATAATGCTGTCTTCTTTGTCTGCTACCCTGATCTATGGCGTGATCATAATGTTCTTTTCAGCTAATTAATGACTTTATTAATAGGCTAAGCATACGTGTAGAATTAAGTCATTGGCAGCACCATGTTTGTTCAGATTCTGTATCTTCATGTGCCACAGTTCAACTGCTGAGCTATATGTTTCTTCCATAAAGTATTGTATCCTAGGGGTTTTGTTCCTTCTTTGATGGACTATAGACAATCACATCTTGCATCTTAATTTAGCATCTAATTGTTTATTAGCTGTACTGTAAAGTTATCATTTCAATTACATGGCTACAGTAATTAGTGTTTATGTTCCCAAGGCCTGCATAGCAGCAATTTAACACTGCGTAAGGAGATGAAACACTCCACAACAGAGCACGAACTGAGTTTCCAGAAATTCTAATTTTACACCCTTAAGTTTTGTGGAGCTTTGCTGTGGGAGTATTTCCAGAAACAGGGTCATGGGCAATCCAGTATAGTCATTTTGAGTGGATTTCAGAGCAGAGATGCAGAAAAATATTCACAGGAAGATTCCAAGGTCATGTAGCTTTCACTGCACTGAGGAACACGAGGGCTTTTCAGTAACAAACACTTGTTTGCTAGTGCTGTGATCAGCTGTCTTTTGCAGGACTGGAACAAAAATATTGTTTGATTTGGCTGCCTTCAGCATTCTGTATTATTGACTTTACTTTTGTAAAATGTTGGTGCAGCTTCAAGAAACATACAAGAGAATAGAATAGAATGTTAGAATAGAATCAACCAGGTTGGAAGAGACCTCCAAGATCATCCAGTCCAACCTAGCACCCAGCCCTATCCAGTCAACTAGACCATAGCACTAAGTGCCCCATCCAGTCTTTTCTTGAACACCCCCAGGGACGGTGATTCCACCACCTCCCTGGGCAGCCCATTCCAATGCCAATCACTCTCTCTGGCAACAACTTCCTCCTAACATCCAGCCTAGACTTCCCCTGTCACAACTTGAGACTGTGTCCTCTTGTACTGTTGCTGGTTGTCTGGGAGAAGAGGCACTTTTGGGATGGAGGAGGTTTCCTATAAAATGGAAAGATTCAAATTTATGAATGTGATCAGTGAAAGTAACTGTGAAAAGTAACCTACTTCTGCACTTTTCTCCACCTTGCAGACATGGCTTTAAAGCAACAGCTGGTTTGGAAAGATGAAAGAAAGTCACCTTGGAGCCTGCAAAGAGGGATAGAATCAAGATTTTTTCCAGACTACCAGGTATACATTGGGCCCCTCAATTCAAGGAAGATGTTGAGGTACTTGAACGTGTCCAGAGAAGGGCAAAAAGGCTGGTGAGGGGGCTGGAGCACAGCCCTACGAGGAGCGGCTGAGGGAGCTGGGATTGTTCAGCCTGGAGACCTTACTGCTCTCTACAACTACCCGAAAGGAGGTTGTAGCCAGGAGGGAGTTGGTCTCTTCTCCCAAGCACTCAGTGACAGAACAAAAGGACACAGTCTCAAACTGCACCAGGGCAGATTTAGGCTGGACATTAGGAAGAAATTCTTCATGGAAAGAGTGATTGCCCATTGGAATGGGCTGCCCGGGGAGGTGGTGGAGTTACCATCCCTGGAGGTGTTTAAAAGGAGGCTGGATGAGGCACTTAGTGCCATGGTTTAGTTAGTTAGAAGGATAAGGTGATAGGGTGGACTTCATGATCCTAGAGGTCTCTTCCAACCTGGTTAATTCTGTGATTCTGCAAAAGGCCACCATTGGTGGACATTAGACCAAGGCCCATTTATGGGGTGTTGCTGCTACTTGCAGACATTCTCAAGTGAAGCTCCCCAGAAGATAAGGAATAAAGAGGTACAGATTAGGTCATGACACATCCAGGGAAGAGTGGCATGACCTTCAGGGGTCCCCAGTTTACAGGTAAAAGGCAGGTCCTAAGAGAACATCTAGGAAGTTAACTCGTTGCAGAAGACAGAGGATATGATAAATGATACTCTGGGGAGCTGATTGCTCTGGATGTACTGCATTTAAGTTATGCTACAGGCTAGGACCAGGAAGGTGTGTAGTCTATCTCTGAACAGATTCCTGTTGGTACTTGCTTTAATTCTGTAATATTAGCAATAAATGATTATGTAAGTGTATTAACATAAACCCTTTATTTTTTCTCATTTGAAGACAATCTCAGCACTATTAGCACCATCCATTATACTTTTGAAGATCAGCACTACCTGGAGAGGTGCCAGAGGCTGCCTGTCTCTCTGAAGGGTGTACTGCATGTTCATGCTCTCCAAAAGCACAGGGTGAGTGCAGCACCCCAGTGTGTGTGTTATGGTGTGGCCATCTCACTGGAGGAGTGTTTGTGTGGTGAGCTCTGGGGCAGAGGCAGCAGTGTGGGCCGCAGGGACATTCTTTCCTTTAAACCTCTTAAAGCTTGCAGCAGCTGTAAGGCTTGTGCTGTGCAAAGGCAAAGCAGCTTGAGAAAAGCAATTGGAGAGGTGGAGAGCATCCTCCAAAGCTGGGGAACTCTTCTGTCCTCTGGCTTCAGAGTGCTGGAAATGAGAGCTGGCCTGACCAGCCTGCATTCAGCTGGTCACCCTGACTGTCATCAATTCTTGCTCAGTGCTTTTTTTACTAAACTTTCCGTGTCTCTCTGACATAACAAATATCTGACCTTTACAGTTATGTTTCAGCCAGCTACATTGCATCAGCTGCTGCTCATCTTTGGTACTCAGGTCATATTTGATTAATGGCATGTGAATTAATTTGTTGGAAGCTGACACTTTGCTGCAGGATTAGGTAGAGACTAACATGGGGCTGGTTCACAAGACTGAAGATGCAGAGTGTATTTGTCTGGGGGAGAAGGAGGGAAATTCCAATGGAAATCTTCACTTTTAGGATGTTGTGAGTGGAGTAATGAATGACCTGAAGTACAGAAGAAAAATAAACTCAATTCCAGCTATTTAAAGGCTCAGCAATTCCTTCCAGATGAAAAACAAGCAGCTATTGTGTGCCTGTGCTGGACGGGCTGGGGGGAGGCAGCATTTCTCACAGCCAAATTAAGAATGGGAAAACCAGAACAAAACCCACAAGCCTCAGAAGCCTGGGGGAACACAGGCCATTTTCTGTTCAACGTGGTTTGTGTTGTCATTAGGTGGGTTTAATGGGCCTTTATTTTTATTCTGGGAGGAAAGCCTGGCTTTGCTTGAGCTAACAATAATGACTGTTCAGACCTGGGAAATGTGAGGGAGCCAGCTGAAACCGCATTTACCATGTCACTCAGGCAGTCACTGGGAACAGAGGATCTCCTCCTCCACCCTGCCATCCCTCACTGGCAGTGGAGTTTGGCCACATTTCACTAGTGCCTGATAAAAAACTTCCCTGTTTGGCAGGGCAGGGGGTGGGGAGAGGGTCATTTGATTCACATAATTTATCTCACTGTAAAGGGAGAATTCTATTGGCCATTGGCCATGCTAGGACAAGACCTAAACTGCACAAAAGGTGTGTTTAGGCCCTTCACACTGCTGCCCCACAGTCACCTGAAGCAGGCTGGCATCATGGCTGCAGGAAAGGCTCTGATGTCCTGAATTCCTTCCTAATCCTCCTGCCAAGCTATGGGGAGCAGGAACAGTTCATCAATGAAGTCCAGTATTTGGGGACCTTGTTTCACGCTGTGTAAAGCTGAAAAGAGGTAGAGAGGTAAAAAAGACCCACTGAAAGGAATCTCAACAGGCAAAACCCATGAGCTTAGCTTCAATGGCCCCTATGAGGCACACGTGAAGGCACCCTCTTTCAGCTTCAAATTGAGAAAACACTAAGGGTGATTTCTTTCCTTCACACAACTGCTCAGGTTAGAAGCAGCACAAGCAGGTAATCAGCAAGTGCAGCACACTATCTGCCTTGAAGACTGCAGAACTGACACACCACTCTGAAAAGAACATGAGAACTGATGCCCACCCATCTTCCACCTGAGGAGGGAGTGGTGTTACCTTAGCTCTGTTCGTCCCGGGCCGCTGCTCAGGGATGGATAGCCTGTCTGGTGTGATTAACATCCCTTTCAAAAGAATACCCAGAGATACACATAGCCCTCCATTATCCCCAGTGCAAGAACCTTACATTTCTTTATGGCTAGATCCTCATTTAGAATCATAGAATCAGCCAGGTTGGAAGAGAGCTCCAAGATCATCCAGTCCAACCTAGCACCCAGCCCTACCCAGTCACCAAGACCATGACACTAAGTGCCTCATCCAGGCTTTTCTTGAACACCTCTAGGGATGGTGACTCCACCACCTCCCTGGGCAGCCCATTCCAATGCCAATCACTCTCTCTGCCAACAACTTCCTCCTAACATCCAGCCTAGACTTCCCCCGGCACAACTTGAGGCTGTGTCCTCTTGTTCTATTGCTGGTTGCCTGGGAGAAGAGACCAACCCCCACCTGGCTACAGCCTCCCTTCAGGTAGTTGTAGACAGCAATGAGGTCTGCCCTGAGCCTTCTCTTCTCCAAGCTAAACAACCCCAGCTCCCTCAGCCTCTCCTCATAGGGTTTATGTTCCAGGCCTTTCACCAGATCATGTGAGGAAAATGGCATTCCTACTCTAGGCCAGTAGGAATCAGTACAGCTGTTTTGTCAAGTTCCCTTTCAATAGGTTATGAGTTCCTGAGCCTCTCACAGCTTTGCTAGTGATTGAGTCCAGTAGCAGCTTCACAGTTTCTCCAACAGGTCACACCCTAGGCAGTCTTCATGGGCAGTGAACAGAGATGTCAGGCTCAGCACACACAGCAAGGCAAAACACATCCCCTTCCCAGGTGCTGGGTAAGAGTGGCAGGGCAGCACTAGATCTGACAGCGACAGGAGAGTGCTCCAATTTGCCAGTGTCCTGAATGCACAGAGAATTAGCTGTCCTATTAAAACGTGCATTCATCTGTTCTTTTACTCCTTTGGGGTAAATTTCACATTTTGTCTGGAGACCAGCTCAGAACCAGTACAGGGAAATAACTTGGCAGCTTTTTAATTAAACAGCCAAGGGAGTTTCTTGAACCTAGATCAGCACTGTAGCATTGCCACTGCTCGAGTGGGCACAGCACAGGTTGCAGTGTCTTAGACTGTTGTTGCCATTAATACTTCACCATAGCCTGGCTACTTCTGCTTTGTTCACAGGAACTGTCAAAGTACTGACATTGCAGACCCCATCTGCTCCATGACCACTTAGGTAGATGCAAATGCAGACGAGTGAGCTGGGATTTCAAGCAAATTTGCAGAATAGGACACATCGTATCTGTAACATATCCCAAGCACACCAAGGTGTTTGGATACCCAGCAGCTGTAGTTAGCACACTAAACCTGAAAACACTTTGAATTTAGTCTAAGAAAAACAACTGGCTATTAATGTCTCAGACAAACCAAACTGTAGCTCCTGCTGACCATCAGAATACAGCTTTTAGCTTTGCTACAGGAACCCCCTAGAGTTACTGGTTCTGAAAGGTTCTTCCAAAGGACAAAGATCAGCTTGGGTGGCACTGACAAAAGTGAGCTGTAAGTACCAACCAGGGGAGTGACACACAGCCAACAGTCTTTTTTTTTTATAAAAGTATTTTTAATAAACTGATGGATTTAAGTTTCAGATGCTAGACAACTTGTTGCCATGTACAGGTAACAAAAGTCAAAATTCTTTGAATTTTATACAAATACTATGTAGTACAGTAAACTTGACAGCAAGTTTACAAAAACCGCATCAGTGATTATTCAGCTTGTAACCAACCCTCCGACAGTGAAAATGATCATGTATCAATGGTGACCAGAATTGCATTGCAAACTTTAGAAGTAATGCAACTATGTTTTTACCAAGCGACTCCAAAGTTACTGGTGCACATTGACAGTACATTGGATTTTTTTTTTGGCTTGCTGAACAGAAAATGGCATTTAAATAAAACGACGCTGAAGAATATATATCAAAAGTACTATCTGACAGAAAAATGAAACAAGAAAGTAAATGGAGCAGAACCCTGAAATAGTGATATTTTTCTACCCGTTTTGATGGAAAAGACTCCACAGGTATCCAGCTTTCTCACAGCATTTTGGAGTGTTCTAGGTTCTAGCACAGTGTGGTCATTAGTAGGCTAAAGTAATCCCTGCTTGGCAGTAATGCTGGTGAAAGGTAGCTTGCTCTATTGCTAACAAATCAGAGGAACCACTGGCAGGGTGACTTCTCAGAGGCATCCAGTGGAGGCCAAGTTGACAGCATGCAACTGAAGTTACAGTACTGCTTGCTTTGATACAATTCCAAATAGCCTTCAGGGTTCAGGTGTCAGCTTAATCACAGGATTTACAAACAGATGAACCAACAAATGGAGCATAAGACAGTATTTTCATCTGTACAGCTACCAATAAAACAAACGCTTTTGTTATGAACTTTCCAGTCTGCTTTATAAAAAATAGTCTTAGTTTTACTTCTAAATAAAAACTGTGCTGTGATCTGTCATGGTCTTGCATTGTACATGCTGTAATTGTGTTAATGAAGGTGTAGAGATTTGTGACCTTGCACTCTGGATGTATCAAGAAGCCTAAAAAGCTGATTTTGGTACATAAAAGTTAGGTAGCAATGAAAATTAATTCTATTTATTTTTCCTAAAAACCTAGGAAAAGCTACAGTACATTGCTAGATCAGTGGCCTCAACCCTGAGCTGAAGTAAAGGACCTGCCTTGGCCAAGAGACTTAGTCACATTACTACCACAGCTGCACCACACAGACAATATGACCTGTGGCATGTTGTCTTAGCTGTAAGTAGCACAAGATTCAGTTCTGTAATGATTTAGAGTTCACTGGAGACCACCATATTCATTTTCACTACAGGAAAAAGAAGAAAGGAGAACTCAAATTCAGAGAGTCAAGTGAAAAAGCACTCAGCAAGGAGAGTCAGTATGTCCAGCTTCTGGAGACCAGAGAACATAGTGGCTGACTTGTCAGTCTTAAGCGCTTTCCACTTGGTAGAGGAAATTATTGAAACATGTACCAAACTACAGTCAGAGATTTCTCCTATTATCCTACTCTCTCCAGAAAGGGTCTTGCTTGATTTTTCTCCCAGAACTCAGAGTCCCTCTTTGTACCTACACTGCATCGCAGGTGAGTGGAAACTTAAAGACTGTCTGCCAAAGGATTCAACCCAGTGCTAGCAAGAAAAACTTTGACTTGTTTCTGGTGTGAACTGGAGTTGGCAATCACATGAATTCTTACTACAATGCAGTCTATCACACCTTCCTGTAGGGTTCAATGGCACCAACTACCCATGGCTAGGAGCGCTCATAAATATGATGCATTCTTGCCTCCTAAGAGGACTTTCTAAACAGCAGAAACTACATGTAGAGTCACTACTTCACTTAATTGAGAAATTTAATCCAGAAACAGGCTGAAAATAAAGCTTGTAGGAATCTTTTCTACTTGTAGGAATGCACACTTCTTTGTGAGCTGATCAGTTTACAGATGGTATGGTTTTGTTAATTTAAGGCAGCAAGTTTTTCATAATACGCAAGCTCACTTCCCTCATTTTTGTGCTACTTATCCTTCTGTGCACAAGAGAACCCTCACTAATTTACACTAATGACTGGAAGAATCGTTGATTCTCTTGGTAAGTGAACAAGAATAAGGCATTCCATTATATATTCTGATCACTAATTAAAATTTAGCTCTAATTATAATCTACCAGCAAACATACTTCTGTGGTTTAGAAAATAACATCTCTTACCTTCAGATATAATTATGTGTGCAGATCAGTGGGTTCTGCTGTGTAAACACACAGGTGCATAAGCAATTTTCAGGTTTTTCTTCACTACATCTGACAAGAAAGTCAATGCCACAGACAAGGGACCGTGGGAACATAAATTAGGATTTCTCTCTTAATTTGTGCAGGTATGCACAACCGGGCAGTAATTTATAGCTCAAAAAACCCACAAAGAGGACACAAATGTTTATAAACTCAAATGAAACAAAATCAGCAGCAGAAAGCCAGGCCATTCCCCAAATGCAAGTGGCTTGTATTACACTATTGCAAACTATATGAAACTCACCCCCCAAAAAAAAAAAAAGAAACTTTTATATACAAGTTTGAAATCAAGTGAAACAAACAAAAATTTGCTGATGCTTCTGACAGATGATAGTCACATGTCTAAACCCTGCTTGAAGTAGACTAAACATAGAAGACAAAATGCAAGCTACATGGCCAAGTTAAAGAAAAAAAAAAGAAGGGGAGGGGAAGGATCAATGTGCATTGTAATGAGACAGAAATTTCCCTTCATATGTGCAAAAATCCACAGTTTCATTAATGCAGAGGTCGTAATTCTAGTAACAGATCTTAGACAAAACCAATCTCCCTACATCTGGGAATCTACCTGTTTACATCAGCCACTTTAAGTGCACAGTACCCTGTTCACATATATAGCATTCAGCAGTTCCTGGCATTTTTTCAGAAAGCTAATGTTCACCTGCCTTAAATCTTGAAAATCAAAGGGAGAGTTCACCCAGGGTATCATTCCACTGCTTCTGAGTTATACCTACAGTTAAATTCTCTCTCCTTTCATGGTGGCAGGAGTCCTTAGAGGACTTGTAAACAGCAGTACACAATACTGTAAACAAATAATTTCAGTTCTGCTTTATACAAGATGTTAAGCTAACACAGGTCTACCAAACAGGTGAAAATGAAAAGGGTGGCTTGACACAAAATCCCTCCCTTTTCTCCCAGCAATTATTTTCACTACATAAATAATCCTGAGCTGAAACAGTGGTTGACGAGAGCCTCTTTTGCATATAAAAACAATCTCCTAGAGTCAGCTCTCACGTTCTGTCAGGAAGTCAATTGCTGGAGAAATCAAAATGAAGTATTTCAAACCATTTGTTACTTTGGAGGAGGACTTATAATTTGGTGTGGCGACCAGTTCTAGACCCAGATGCTGAGCTTGCCAAGGAAGCTGATGCTGCTGCATCCTCAGCTTCCTCCAGCTCATCATGTAGCTCTTGGCTAACACTGGACTGGAGGGCTGCAGGAGTTAGCCACTCCTTCGGCAGACAGCTCTGGAGAAATGGTATGCAAGAGCTGAAGTAGGCAAGGCGATTCACCCATCGTGGAATCTCTTTTCCACAGAGAATCTAGTGGGGAAGGGAAAAGAAAGGATTAATTTGTCTTTTGGATTCAGCAGTAACAAACACACAGTACTATAAATAAAAAGCAAAGGCTGCAGCAGTTGTACTGTTTATGTATCACAAACACCAGTCAAGAAGCACTCAGGTTAGGTGCACCAAGTCAACTTTATCCATCAGTAAAAGCAGCATCCTATGTCACATGAGGAGACCTGTTTTCCATTGTGAGTTTGACACATGGTTCTACGCCTTTTTTTAGGAAGTCTTGAAAAGTCTAATGACCTCACTAACTTCTAGAAAAGGCACAGAAGTCAATTAAGGTACGCTTTCTGTTCACTGCCTGTCCTTCAGAAACAGACCTTGAAATCAAGCAGTCAAAACATCAGTGTCAATACTGTAGTTAAGTGAGCTGTGTGCATACATCTGAAGCTATTTACTGTGGCTGTCTCTGATGACTTTGCTCAAGACATCACTGTCTTAGAGCCCACAAGTCAAGCACACACACTTAGGTTCACTGGATGCTATACAGTGGAAAGATGATTAGCTCCTCATAAATACATAAAGCTGCATTAAATACTTAGTTTTGCTGCATGTTGGTCACTAAATGGTTTGTCACTGTTCAAGGAGTGAGCTATTTTACTTAGCTGTTTCCACATTTGCTTCTAGTATTACCTACTCTAGTGAAAAACTGGAGAAAATCATAGCCGATGGGAGGATTACCCTGCTGTAATTGAGCAGCATTTAACGTGTAATTGTATCTTTATCTTTGTTTTTGAACAATAGGTATGACGAGACATAAAACAGAAACAATGTGAGCATGCAGCTGAAGAGTATGGCAAAGGCCTGGCGATACAGGCCTGATTTCAGGCCAAGTGCAGCTCTGTCAGTATCTAACCCTAATTACTTGTACCAGTGTTACATATGTATCATCAGCTCAACATTTTCCTGTACCACTGGAAGATCAAAGAGTTTCCAGGCAGGCTATGCAACAAACTTGCCATTAATTATTTTGAAAGAAACACCAACCAACACAAGTAAGTTTTATTGAAGACTAACGTTGTGAAACTTCAGTGCCTTTGTTACTCTTTAACAAGGGGTCATGACTTCAAAAAACATTTTCAGTGTGATGGCTCTGTGGGGAAATACTGATAAAAATAACATGGTTCTATCTTCAGTAGTGATCTCTGAAGCATATGAAATGATTTTGAAATCCTCTTAGTACTTGACTTACTAGGTCTCTCAACTAGGAACACACTCCTACTCATGTGACAATATTTAGCATTTTTGGCAGCAAAACATTGTGCTGTGGATACAAACACAAAATGTGAAAAATGGTGATGCTTGCACAAGGCAACAGAGATTACAACTGGATAACAGTTAGAAATTTGGCCAAACATTCCAAAAGACAGGAAGGAGATGACACTGTAGCCACCTAAGAAGCACCTTTCTACAGACCTTCATGTTTGTTTACCTCAGATAGAGCTGAAGAAAAGTGATTGCAGTTTTTGTGCATTAGGTGATAAGCATTTCCTTTGAATTCTTTTCCAAGCTCTTCTACTATTTTTTCTATGTCATCTTCCATGAAGTCAGTACTGCCTAGAACCACCGCCTCTCTAGAAGAGAAATAGAGTGTAGATGATGATCAGGCTTCCATGATACAGGTAAATTACTCTTCATCCATTGCTCAAAGGTCACCCCACTGTGGGTAGTGAGTTTTGCCCTCCTAGAGTAACAGATTCTTTCTATATTATTTTACAGTACTACTTTTATCTTTATCATGAGAGAGTATGTCCTTGCTGATTGTCCACATGCAGCTCACTGAAGTTCTTTGCAACTTAACTCTGGCAAGCACTGAACGTAGTTTTTCCCTATTCTCCAAAGGATATTGTTTCCAAGAGACAGCTGAGAACAGGTAAGAGCTTGTAATGCAGGGAAGGGTCAAGGCTATCACACTGAGAAAAAGGAAGAGACATGGGGAAGCCCTGGAAAGCCACAGTTTTCAACTTTTTATTTGAATAAAAAAATTGCTGCCTTGGAAAAAAATCCCTTGTTGTAAATACTGTGCAAATAACAAAAGCTAGTCACAAGTCCACATAATTTATCCACATTTAGGGAATGTAATGGTATCCTAAAAATAGCATTATTTGTTGCAGCCTGTCTCATCACTCTGTCCATGTTTAAGAAAACGGACTTTCTCAGAAAGTCAGAATCCTGTAGTATCCTCCAACACATCTCTCCTCAAAAATAATTCTAACAATTTGTCTTTTTAATACTTCTCAAAAGGAAGAAAATAGGTATTTTTCTTACTTAAATTTAAATGTTTCTCCTAGCTCAGAAGCATTTCCTGGTGAGATTTCAAATATTCCAGAAAAAGGGTATGGATGACCACCATAGGCAAATTCTGAAAGAGAAAGCTCAGATTTCACAAAACTGGCATACAATGATAGTAAAGAGCATCAGACCTCACTAGCTAAAATCACAAAGATCTAAAGCTAGAAAGCAGATACCTTATTTACAGGGGTAACAAATGCAAGGATCCAGAAATAGTTTTGTTAGTCACTAGTCAACCCAAGGGGGGAGAAATAGAAATTTCCTACGTTAGTCTACAGGTTTAATCTGAATCAAGTTTATAGTAAGCATATATTGTTTTCATTGCGTAAGTGAGGATTTACAATTCAACTTGTAAATGCTACTAATGTTCTTTTATACATGCTTGTCTTTAAAAAGTGACTTACATACTTACAGGTTAAGGATTCAAAGTACTGTGTCATCAAAGACCTGATAGAGATTCTGTTCAGTGGCCTAAATAATTTTAATTTCTTGATTTGCAAGAGTTCAATTGTCCAAAGTTCTTTACAATAACCAGAAAGTAAATGAGTGCATACTTGTGCAGTGTGCATGTAGCACTTGCTAGTATAAGCACTTGCAGTACATGAAAATATCAAGGTGTGCTTTATCTTCGTTCTGTCTCTGTAAAATAACACAGCAGGCCACACCCAGAATGCAATAAAAAGCTGTAAGTCTAACTTCATGCTTCCTTTCCTCAAAACTCTTAATCATCCAAGTCTAGCATTCAGCTTTGCAAATAATCTTTTTTACAACAGGTTAATAAATAAAGTTTGAAGTACTTTGAAAAATGCAAGTCATTGTTCTAGCAGGGTTCTGACCTGCTGGATAAGAGAGCTGTTATAATCTGAACAGGATGGGAGATACATGTACTTGGTACAACTCAAGAAATGGGTTTCAGGGCATGGTCCTATTAAGAGTCAGGTCCTTCCGGTTTGGATTAAAAGAAATTTTAAGCATCTTCAACAATAAGCATTGACTGTATTTTGTCAGTTTCTCACTCTGATAATGCAAACCCAGTTACAAAGTGAGCGTTAGAGCAGCTGAAGCATCCATACATTAAGATAACTGTGCAATGTGGTCTTTGATCACATACCACCCCTTTTGCTGCTTCCCCTCCTCTCCAAACAGCTGAAGTAATTTTTCTTCTTTAAATGCACTACTTTTAGCAACACCATCACCTCAGAACATCATTATACTGATGGCAGGAACACCTCAGACTCAAGTCTGTGCTACGGCATGCTTAAAAGTATCTTCTAGCAGTAAGGAAGATTCAAAGTAGTCCGAACAGATAATGAAGCTGCATCTCCAAGTAACACATATTTAGCATAACTGTAATGTAGTGCTGTATTTTTCACAAGTGTATCTTTTGTAAACAATATGCATGAGATCCCCCTTAAAAGAAACTGTCTCTTGAAAACAAACCAATCTGCAAATAAGGAATAAACATTTTTTCCTGAGGATCATGCACTTCTAGGTACCTATCCACAACACACTTGTTGCTGTAGTTGAAAATTAACTCTTTCACTAAGTGCTGGCCAGATATCGAGGAAACAATTTGACCATGCTTACATGAAGTATACATTTGTTTTAACAATAAGCATTTCAAAACCTAAAATAACCATTTCTATGCCTAGCTGAATAAACTGCACTTTTTCACAGCTGCATAGCTTTATACAAGAACACAAAATGTATTTTTTTCCATAGTCAGAAGAGATGAGAACTTTAAGAATGCTGATCAGGCTTAAGGAGACACAGTTTCCGTATTACCTGAAGAATGTTTTTTTTTTAAATAGCATGACCAGAAAAAACAAAAGTTATGCTTCTCCTGTACATACCTCGGCCATACACCTCTATACCTGAATGGAACACTCCAATTCCAAGGGAAGAAGTATATTCATTCATCCAATACTGAAAGAAAAGATGACAAAAAAAGAGACTCTAGTTTCCATTAGAGAATTGTCTTCTGATAGCAGATTCACATATTTGTCTTGCACACCCAAAGCAGAGTCCTACAACAAACTGCACAACCCATTTTATGGGAGCAGAACATGCTGTTAAAATTTCCCAAATGCATACAGTGAGTTAATTCCATGAAGTTCTGCTCCAGTGTGTTAGTGCTGCCAGTGTCTGTCAACCAAAGAGACAGTAAGTGGGAGAAATCCATATCAACTTTTGATTTTTCAACAAGTTACAAGTTGTAAAGTTTTCACTTAGGTGGAATACATTCTAGAATCAACTGCAGTTATTCTACAGCAGCTTTTTTTTTTTAATAACATCAGAATGTAGGAGTGTAATAAAAACACAGCAACTGTCATTTATAGCAGTAAACACATTTATGGTTATGAATAGAAAAACATGAGACAGAGTAAACCAACTTAAAATTACCCTAGTATAGTTGGTCTTTTAATACTAAATTGGTGGTCACCATACAAGAAACTAAGATCTATCCAGGCTCCTGATGTATGCGTCACCATACATCAGGTATAAATCTTCCGCATAGGTCTAACACTGTTCCCAGTCTATCACTTCCATTGTAGCCAACAAATAACAACTGCATTTCAAAAAGAAACCAGGATGTTATAATTAAAAAACACCACCTCCACCCCCTTCCTGGCCCAAGCAAGCAACCAATCAACAGAAAAAACACACCAAAATAGAAGAAACCCCCCCTTCCTCCCTTCCTCCATTGCTTTGTCTTTTCTTTTTTCAAAAGCATCATTAGTGCCCATCAGGAGCTAACTATTAACCTCAAGATTTTAAAGATGCACAGTTCTGGAATGGGAAAAATCTCAGAACTGTATTTCCTTGGCTACATCACCACCCTCGAAATAATCAGTCTCCAAGCAGTAAAAATTTTCAAGTGATACAGATATAAAAATGAAGCTCAAACAAAGCCTTTAAAAAAAAAAAAAAAGAGAAAAGAAAAAGAAAAAGAAAAAAGGCAAACATCACTTATGTTCTTGAAACTGGAATAGGCTAGCAGGACAAACCTTTCAAAATACAAGGAAAACATTATTTTGTCGTTTATTCCAGTAGTGGAGTATTTTCTCCCAGGTTATCTGGTCCAAAAGGGCAGCCCTATGAATTTCTACAAAGTAGACTTGAAAAAGTCATCTGTCAGGCAAAATGCAGACTGATGTAGGACCCCCAAAGTAATAGTTGTTTAGCAAAAAGAAAGAAAAAGAAGCTATTTTCTTCACACAACCTTTTGACAGAAGGGCTTTCTGACGTGAAGGCACTATTAAACCAGTGCAACAGATGATAAAAATATAAAAAGGTTATAGATGTCACACTTTAAGATGTGGTAGCTGAAATTAGTGCACAATTTACAGAACCACTACAAACATTATGGTGTGTAATGTGCATTTCTGAAACCTCATTTTCTTCCAATACACTGAACTCTGGATTGAGAAGCTATTAATGAAAAATCAAGACCAGTTAAATGTCAAAAACAGCAAGTCAGGTCAAGAGTTATAAACTTTCAGGCATAAGATAAATATGTATTTGGCTTTTACAGTCATCCTTTTTCTAAATATCATTAAATCTAAAATAAATGATCCCCCAAATTCAGTTACTAGCACCTGCCAAACATCATGACTTTTTCAGACTAAAATTCACAATTATGCTAGCAGGCACAGAACGCAAATGACCATCTGGATAACAAGATGCTGAAAATTCAATGTTCTTATCTACAGACATGCCAGTTGTGGGAAATTTTGTTCAGCGTGAGTTAACAGAAGACAGATTTTGCTGCTTATAAAGTCATGGCTCATTAAGAGCTGCGGACAAATTACACTTAAAACTAAACTTCACCTTTTGCTTTAATTTCTGGCTTTGTAAATGCATTACTGTTAGCTAGTGAGGTAGAGATGACTATACTAAATTATCACCTTAGTATGTTTAGAGGGCTTCACAGTTCTTTCCTTCCTCTCCCCAGGAATGCGCAGAGAGCTAGTCTGTACCATCAAGCTACATGCAGAAATACACTAAATTAGAAATATATTAGGTTAGATGTACTTCATAGAAAGATAGAGCGAGAAAAATAGAAGAGAGCAAGGAAGGAGAACAATGTTTCAGACTACCTAACTGAATGGATTTGTGAGCATAAAAAAAAAATTGATTCTGTTCACTGAAGTGAAATCAAAGCCTGTAGGAAAATGTAAGAGCTACTCTGTAAACCTGTTTCAAGTTTGAGGATAGCTGACCATTTCGAAAGATTTTAAGGTTTATATTTATTGTCAAAACTGTAAGTACCTTCAACATACAGCTTGTCAGCATAGGATGAAAGTATGTTTGTGTAATGAGAAGGTGTATCCAAATGAACCTAATCTAGAACCCAGCTAGATAACATCCATGGCGCTTGACTCTCCTCTTCCAGACACCCATTTGGACAGAAAACTCTGGGTTTGGCCTCTGAATAACTTACACATCACATACACTTTGGACCTCTTACCCTCCTCATCAATCCATACCAAAGCATATCAATCCAATGGAAAGCTGCTAACAAGGTTGCTCAGCAAGTCCAGTGCTATTTAAATCACACACTCCTCCTTACTGGTGGCACCTAAATACACGGGATTCACTAGACTACAAAGCCTGAGCATTGGTGGCAAATTAAACAAATGGCAGCAGCTTTGGAAGAAGTGCCTAAAGCAAGACGGCACTTCAGCCAGTACTTCCAGTAAGAAGAGAGCAGGTTAACTGGAGATAGAAGAATTTCAATAAGGCAGAATTACTTTCCCTCTGGGAACTGTAATTATATCTAATTAATCTGGATCAGCTATCAGAATGTTGGTCACATTTTCTCATTGACCATTGTCTTATCTCACTGAAAAAAAAAAAGAAACGCAGGACAAATGCAACTTATAGTATGCTGAATTTGGCCAGATTACAAGATTATATAAAATTTACAAAATAATGATTGCAGATTAAATTTTATATATGTACATATATAAAGAGAGTGAGAGAGCATAAGCTTGCTGGTTCAGTAACATGCTCCAAGTTATACAGTCCCAAATTGATTCCAAAAGCTACATCTGTACCCATTAAACTGTATCGCCTTCATGTAGTCATGATATAAGTTCCACCATAGTAGAATGTATAGAAGCACAATCCCATATCCTCAGTATCTTGCTAAAAATCAGTCTTGTAAAATAAGAATTTATGTTTAATGCAACTATCACACAAAAATCTTAGAAGTACTTTTCTGTGTGCACAATGAAGTTGTGGCTGAAATGAAAGAATATCCCAGTGCATCAAATATGTATTCAGAGCTTCAATTTATCTTAATACTACAGATTTTTATATATGACAAGGGGAAAAAAAACCAGGATACTCTGCACAAAACAGACTTAGACTCCTAAAAGAGCAGTTAAGAGGAAACTATAAAGTACTGAGGTTCTCGAAACACAATGTATCAAAGTCTTCACCCTACCCTGTTAATGATCATAAAATATTTTCAGAGGCATGAGCTGCAGTATGTGAATACACACTTAAGCTTCTCTCCTCTCCGTAAAGTTACCACTACTTGAAAGTCTACTTATTTTGTACAACACACACATGCCCCTCTCATCCCTCAGTTTTATCAAATATTTTTGCTTTTTGAAGCACTAAGGACAATGGAAGGGTATAAGCTCCAAAACCAACCAGCACAGTCCTGTAAGGAATCTCAGCAGTAGCAAGGTCACCTAGCATTCTCAGGCAAACCTGAGCAGCTGTCTGGGAAATTAAGCTACACTTAGCACTTAGGCTAAAGCACTCATGTTAAAATAAAGCTGTTCATATGACTGTTGCAATTGTAGTAGTTTCGATTCTGTCAACCAGGTGATTAACAGTGGCTTCTTGTTCCAAAAAGAGAACTAAAACCTAAAATATGCAAAACCCCAAACCCACCTCCAAGTGGCATGTGATGTTGGAAGCAAACAGTAAACCTGCTGCTGTCTCAACACACAGTTGTCAGGGCATGATGAATAACAGAACTTCAAAACAGCTACTATGGAAGATTCTTCTCCAACTCTCAATGCACCCAAACAACACAGCATCCTTGATTTCAGCAGGTTCTCTACATGTAGCAATGTAAAAGTCATGCAACATAAAAGTAAGGCTTTAGCTTTAAGCTCCTGCTTCAAACAGGTTTAAAATGGACATGAGTGGAAGAGTTTGAGGCTGGATGTACACGGATATTGACAGTCTTTCAGAAATAGTAAGAACCTTAGTTTTTCCTTCCAGTTTAAAGGAAATCTGATTTTTTCCCAATGCGCAAATGATACAGGCATTACAAAACAAACAGCTGAAGTATGATATAGCAATATTCTTGGTCAGTGATCTCAGCTTCTGCCATGTATAATTTGTGGTCATGTACAGCTTCAACAAATACCACAACTGCAGACCAAAAAAGGCATCCCTACATGTGATCAAACATCGGCAAATAAATTGCATGCTTCTTTTGAAGACTAAGTGCTTTCCACAGATAGTGTCTTTAGAGACTATGCTACTTCTTGATGCATGCAGAATCCCACTAATCACAAAAAGACTATGAATCCAACATGTCCTAAGTAAAAATATGCCAGTAGTTTTTATGAGCATAACCTTTCTGTTGCTTTTGCTTTGCCATCTCGTCCCGTCAAATGTCAGCCTTCCTTAGGATGGCTGGCGTAAAACTGATCACAGTAACTCAACTAAGGAGTAAGAATTGAAGGAGAACCATGTGAGTGAAAAAGTACACTTATCACAACAACAGAAAAAAAAGGCATATGAAGTCACACCCCACCAGTGTCATCATCACAGCAAGAACGATTTTCTCATAAAAGCCATGGCATTGCTTTCCAGGCAGGCACCGGTATAGGTGGATAGTCCATTCAGTTAGTTTTCACAGCCTGCTTGTGAACTGAGCCCAGAGGGCATTTTGCACAGATAAGCAAGTTGTTCAAGAACACTGGGTCTGCCTTCTTATCGAGTCACAAATGCACCAAACCTTCAAGGATACTATCTTATATAAGAGTCCTGAAACTTAAGTCCCACTTCATTCTTTGTACAAGTATTTATAGGTAATATATGTAAATCCATCTCTTTTTATGCTAAGAGCTTCTCCAGTGTGTATTTTTGTAGTCTAGAGAAGTCACATATGCATGCAACAGAGCATCCTTCCCTCAAGTCTAGTATAAATAAGACACCAGACATTTGTCTTGTCAGCAACATGTATGAGTTCAACCAAGTGAGCAAAAGACACCCTCTATTTTATTTTCCCCTTCTCTCAGAAAAATCACAGTAAATAGACTGCTTCTGTCTCCAGTCTCACTTCATCCTCTACAATGAATTAAAAACAAAGTACTAGAAGATTTGTATTTGCTGGAGGCAGAATTCACACAAAGGAGGGGGAAAATATTTTTAAATCCTTTGACAGGGACAATGATTTCTTTAAGTATTAGGGTATCAGGCTAGTTCATATAATCACATGAATAGTTTTTAATTCCAAGATGGTTAGCTCCCTATTGATTGCTATTAAATATTTTAGCATTTAGGCCTGAGTATTTGCAAGAAAGCAAATCTGTATTTTATCTCTGAACACAGTCTACCTTATACACACCTACTTTAAAACACCAGAAGTTCACTGTAAAATGGTAGTGGTTACGGTAGAAAAGCCTATCCAAAATACTCTAAGTAATGCAAATAGTTACATAAAGTTAGTTGTCAATCTTACTGTTCTTGTATTAATAGACTCAAAAACATGGTCAGAAAGCTAGTGCTACCTTGTTCGAATTTCCAGCAATGGAAATGCATTAACAGATAATACATTCTTAATATTACTCATCCACAAGTCCTGTTCTGTGCAGGTACTTACACCTCATTTGTTACCGTGACACTTGAGCAGCTTCCAGTTGAACACAACAGCTGCTGCAGATGTCACAGAAAGATAACCCAAAGGGTGTGAAGGTGAGCTCAAAGGACTGCAAATCAAGCTGGAGCCATTTCTGTTTCTGTCAAGTTTCATCCATACCAAAACAGTTACAAAACTCTGATCTGGAGAAATATAAACGTTCCTGACACAAAGCTCAAAACCTCATAACCCTACAAAGGCTGTGGTTATCCCCAACTACTACACTGTCGGAACGCCAGCCACTTCTACGGTTTTCAGAAGCAAAAAAGGCTGGGCCTCTCCCCTGCTGAACCCTGGGAGCATGAACAGAGGAACACCTCGGGGAAATGCACATTTCGTTATTAAGTCACAGCAAGGGCAGAACTTACTCTGCGACAGGGAGTGTTTCTACCTGTCACTGGAAGCCTCATCCCAGCACCACAGCGAACTTCAACTGCTGGTGTCAAAGGTCTGTAGGAATCAAAACACCTCCCAGATTGTCGCCCCAGCCCCGGGTTCGTAATTTCTTCCGCTCCACCGCTCCCACGGGCGGAAGCCCACAGAGCCAACTCACGTAAGCACAGACAGAAGGGCAAAAAAGTTTCTCCGCTGCCCTTGCCGCCCCCTCCCTATCCCCGCAAGATGTTCTGCGCCGCAGATGCCGCGGCTCTTCTGGGAGCGAGACCAGGACCCCCGCCCGCCGGCACAGGTGCTGGGCCGTGCTACCTCCAATAGCCCCAAGCCAGACCAGGCCTGGCCGCGGCGGCGGGCCCCTGAAGCCGGCCCGGGCGCTCACCATGTCGTAGACGTTGAGAATCACCAGCTGGTTCGCCATCGCCGGCGGCCCGCGGGCGCCCCCCGCCCGTTTGGACGTTTCCACTGGGCGGCGGCGGCGCTACTCAGGCCGGCGGCGGGGCGCTTGGGACCCCCGGGGGCCGCTTCCTCCTCGTCCTGCCTGTTGCTGCGGGGCGGGGGTGGGCGGCGGGCACCATGGAGCCGCCGCCGCGGAGGGACAGGGCCTCGCCCCCGGAAGACGAAGACGCGCTCAGCCCACGGCCGGCGGCGGGGGCCGGGCGGTGCGGGGTAACAGCGGGCGCGGACCCCGCCGGTCGGCGCGAGAAGGCTGGCAGGGCGCGGGCAGCGGCTCGCGCCCTGCCTGGCGTTGGCGCCGCCGGGGCCGCGTGACGGCCTATCCGCCTCGCCAATGGGCACAAAATGGAGCCTCGCGAGCCCGCCCCCACCTCCCGCGAGGCCCGGGCCGGCACCGACTACAGCTCCCGGCGCGCAACGCGGCCTGCTACGGCTGCCGGGACGGGAAGGGACAAGGCACTCGTACGCGGGGCACCGCGACACGCCTCCTCTCCCGTCCGTCCGGGGAGGTGGCGGGTAGGTGAGCCGGCTAGAGGCTCCTGGAGCGGGCTGCGGAGCTCGGGGCGGACTCGGCAGGCAGGCGGGCGGCACGCACATGTCGCTGAGACGGGGGCAGGCGAGAGCTGGGGCCGGGAAACGCCGTGACCTCGCCGAAACGAACAGCGCAGCGCTTTCATACCTGTTGGCCTCTGGCAAGCTACTCTCTTTCATGTTGAACGTGACGCACACGTACGTCAAGGCTGTGGGTTTCCAGGGGCAGGAAGGTTTGTTTGGGCTTGGGCAGCGTGCCCCAACACCGCCATTTTATGTTTTCGTTCGATAAAGAATGGGGAGTTTAGTGAGCTTTACAGAATTAACGTTTGAACCTTTTGAATGTGTGGCCACTCCTAAGGCTGCAAACACCTTAGATGCGTAGTACGGTCATAGAACCTTATGGTAAATAAACCTTACATATATAACCTTGTCAGGCAATGGCAAAGAGAAACTGCAGTTAGTGAAAGCGTTAACAGGAGAAAAGGTTCTATTTTCCAGCAGCTAACCTGAGGTGCACATTGAGTTTTATAAAGGCGCTATTTATAGCACTTCTAGAAAGGTGCAGTTCACAACGGGCCGTGGATGTGCCCTTGAGAGAAAAGTGCTGTGCGGGAAGAAGGAGGTACTGCCCCGGGGGTTGTTCTGGCTTACACTATCATTTCTGGATGCAGTTCTCATGTATAGCTCCGCTTTTAGCTAAAACTTCCTTCTGGCTGCTGACTTCTGCACCCTAGTGTCTTTTGTGTGCAGAATGGCTCTGTCCGTCCAGTACTACAGCACAACTGATGCAAACACATTTATCAGCGTGTTTTGATACTTGGGGAGTGATTTTTTTGTTAGAGGAAAATAGTGTTGAAAAAACTTACTGGTTGTCAGAATACCGAATTCAAACACCTGAGAGACTGGTCTATTGAACCTGTGGCCCGCCTCAGCCATATGAGTGCTGTTGGCACTAACACCTTACTTAACCAGTGGAACAGTAAACTTTTGGATAGGATGTCTCCTCTGGGTCCTGTTCTTCATCTGCTCCTTTGGCTGGCAGCTAGGAAACAAGTTGGTCATTATTAAACCAAGTTTTATGTGGAAAAGTTGTTCCTCAGGAAATACTGAGGAAAATAGGACTGTATCTTAAAAACTGCAGGGGTCAGAAACCTTATGTGAAAAGGCAGGGACTCCATTTCCAACTAACAGTATGCATTCACTGGAAGAGTAGAATCAACCAGGTTCTAAAAGACCTCCAAAGGAATAGAGGGCTGGAATGAGTTCTAGTGAATCAGTCCTTGTCTCTCCTGTTTCTTGTCTGTACAAGCAACAAAACTGTCTATAGTACAAGATGCATTATGAAGGAAAAAAAAAGAGAAAAGCATCACTTCTAGCCTGCAGTGACAGAAGAGAGATGGTATGTTTTATAGCAGTATTTGTTTATCTGAGCAGTTTGGAAAGTGAGAAATATGGTGTGGTGATACTCCAAGATACTAAGATCAGTTTCAATTTGGTAAAGGGGCAGTGATCAGCAGTGGTCACCATTGCCACAAAAGAAGTAAGTATGATCTGTGGACCAGAGACTTAGGCCTCATAAAACTGAAAGCCAAGCTGCTTGAGCCTTTAATAGGAACACAGAAAATTTTCTCAGAGAATATAAACCAAAATACTGCTTACTAATGAGTATGACATTTATTGTACGCCATGACACTTTCCTGTCCTTGTATGGAAGAAATACCCTTAAAGAGCAGTCTGGTTTCTTGTCTTCATGGAAAATGCCATTGTCAGCTTAATTTTCAAAGCTGTAGAAATAGTCAAGATTAAAGGAACACCAATTTTCAGCTATAAAAAAGAACTTAGAGAAGGTAAAGGCATCTTAAAGTGACAGACATGCAGAACACCCCTCACAGATGTTGCTACGCACCTCCTGTCTCCTGCATTTGGCACATACATATATAGCTAAAGTGGAACACAGATACGCAAATGCTCAAGAAGGAACTGGAAGGCTGTCACCTCAAAATGAAGACTGACTTAATATTTAATACAGACAGACTGTTTTCACTGGGGGGTGAAATTTCAAAGTTGGTTCTTGGCCTTTTAGTATTTCTCTTTTTGTGCAATCTGTATTGCAATGTGAATCATGTGAAATGAGTAACAAAATATTTTAAATGTTCACAAATTCCTCATGTCAAATTGCTAGAGTTTTTACAATATCCAGGAAAATCTTCATAAACTCTGAACATCAAATAAAGTGATTTTGAGAAGTTCAACCTTTTATTTACCTATGGAGTTTTATCAAACTTATTTTAGGACAAGCAGAACAGTTGTCATTAATAGTATAAGCATTACAAGATGTCTTAACTTGTCAGTAAGAAAATTCTGGCTGGAAGTGCAAAAATGTCTTCAGATTCAAATGAGATACTTGACTATTCTAACATGTATTGTGACTGAACCAGGAACTAAACTTGAGAGGAAATATAAGGCAAACGTGCTTTAAAGATAGAATTAACATTTGTCATAGAAGTAAAACATACTGTATCACCCCTACACAAGCACCTTGAGGAACATAAATACTGTACTCCTCATTATGGGAACTGAATTGGTTGTAGCCCCTCAGAAATTTTGCATACATTTTTCTGCCAGATTTCACACTGAAAAGAAAGGTGAATACCTTGGGTAAGTTAGTGGGAGCTGCAAGAAAGTGAAGCTAACCGAAGCATAAGACTCACAAGTGCAACTTCACTTTGACTCGAAAGGTATCAGCTATTAGCCACCACTGACTCTTACAGCTGAGCAGTTCCAACACTGCCACAAAGGATCCAGGGATTATCTTGAAATTTCTACTCCAGCACAGTGAGTAGCACAGACTTTCCCTAGGGCTCCAGGCTACTTGTTTGTAAATGTGGCAAAGCCATTTTGTGGCTAAACTTTTCCAATTTTCTGATTCTCCTAAATGAATGAATTGCCCATAAGCATCCCTTACCCCTCATCCCTTTGGTCATTTCCTGACCAAATTAAAACCCAAATTTAACTGATCTGTATATAGTTGTGAGTGAGGCTTTCCAGAAATAACTACATATCTTATAATTCCTGCCTTGTTAATTGCCACAGCTAAATCAGTCAGAGACTGTGGACTCAGGCAGCACTAAGAGAGAATACCTAGCTTGTTGTCGTGATTGTAGTTTTCCATAAAGAAATAAATATCAGAAAATCATTGGTCCTTGCAAACTGTACTGAAGATAGCTGATTGTACTTCCCATCTCTGCTCTGAGGTTCTGAAATGATGAGATTTGTTCACTGGCATTTTTAGCACTCTTTAAAGGAGAATATTAGAGTTGAATTGGAAGCTTGATTCAAAACTTTTAAAGATCAGCCATTTTTGACAGAACAACAATCAGGCCATTTTGTCCTTTGTTACAGAGTTTAGTGATGATTTCATCAGATTCACATAGAGGTCTTTATGGCTCTCTACTTCAGTATATTAATATAAAGATCTTTGCCCTCGAATCCTGTGCTCATGAATTCTATAACTTGCAAAGAAGCAATTTGTAGTTTGGAATAATGAAATATGCTTAGGTGAAGGTCTCTGAGATGGATTCATGTCACAAAAATGACTAGGAAAGTTTCTTGCCTGAAAATAAACCAGATTTGACTACATGGGGCTGCTTGAGCAAAACACAAGCAGAATTATCTCGGAAGCCACAAGTCATTTCTGCTTAAGCCTGACATGAAATTACATTCATTTTCTTGTTGCATGCATTACAAACATATTGAGGACAATGACCACTTTGTCTTATCAAACATGAAGCAAACTGACTTCTTAAGTGTCACATTGCAAAACTTTTTCTCACCAGATAATTTTTGTGATCCTAAATCCTTCTTAAATATTTTTACATTAATTTCGAACAGGGTGTATTAGAACTGGACACAAATATATTATTTCCAAATTCTGTTCTAATTCCAGAAGATAGATGATGAAGTCAAATTTGGGAGAAAAAGATGAAAATTTGCCAGCAGTTGGACTTCTAAAGTTAACCAAGCCAGGCATATTGCTATCTCTTACTGGATACTTACCACATACCGAGCAAAACTGTTAACATCTATTCATGCTTCCAAAAGCAGCAAAAGAAGCTGGTAGCTTGGTCAAGATTGGTCTTGCTTCTTTTAATCTAATTTTACAGGAGAATATGTCTCCTGAGAAACTGAGCTTGACATTTCAGTCTTCACACTGATAATCCAGCCTGACTAGAATTTGAATTAGTTTTTGAGCTCAGTGCTCTCAGGAGAGATGCTAAATTAGACTCTTGCGTGTGATTATTTGATACAGATTGTTTCACTCTAAGCTTACTTTAGTGTTTCTCTATCAACAGATAGATTAACTTCCAGACTTATGTCAGTAAATGAAGTATTTAGATATGCAAAAACAATGTAAATTGTGTTCTCATGGATGTGAGTTTAAGTGCCACTGGCTGCAATAAAAGGTATTTTCTTGGTTATTCTGTACTTCAGTTGTCTTAAAAAGTAGCAGTTAATAAGACAGGGAAAAAAGTAATACTGGCATTCACAGCATTAAGAAACAACTCACTGAAACTGCCAGAACTGTTCACATATCAGTAGGTGGAGTGAATTATTTAAGCTCTGTTGTGAAAAATGATAGAAAAAGCCCATCTCTGGTTATAGCAACTTTTGATATGTCGTGTTGCTATGTTGCCATCTAGTGATAAAATGCAAAAAGGTACAATAGATAACTGAAGGCAAGCAAATCAAACCTACATTAAACAATTTAGAGTCATGCTCATTTCTTGCAGTATAATCCGTAGCATTAATTACATGCTGAGAGTAAGCTCATTAAAAAAGAGGAAGTCTCAGAAGAGTAATGAACTTCTTATAACTGGCATTGAGAGAATGTGTAAAACAGGTAAAGGTCAGATGGCAAATATACAGCCGAAAATGTTTACTGTTGAGGACCCCTTGTAAAATGTAAAGTCAGAGTGATTCACGTTATGCCGTGACAAAATTCAGCTCTGATTAGCTTCACTGAAGGCTTATGGATAGGATAATTTTTTACAGACCACAAAACTCATGGCAAATATCTTTGGTGCACATAACTTCAATTGTGGTCCCATCAGTATTATTTATTTGTTTGGTCTGTTTCCTAATGAGCTCACAGTCAAAAAAAACCCTGTGAGTTTTTGGCATGTTGACCTGATGTGTTTTCACAGAACACTGCAAAATATGGTGAATACTAAATACTCTTAGAAAGGAAAAAGAAGTAATTTCCCTAAAATGCAGTAAGCAGTGGTAGAAGTAGAGCAACTGCTGGTATGAGAGACCTTTTATTAGTTTTAAGATTTATTGGTCCAAAATGTTAGAAATAACAGTGCAAAAGAGTCCCATCAGGGACTCCAGTATAAAAAAAAACAACAACATAGAAATTGGAGGGTTGGCACTGCCTCAGGAAGCTCTTCAAATATCAGATTTGTCTGGATACATGAACTGCCTTTTGTGACTGTCCAGACTTACCAAAATCCCTTTATTTAATTAAAAGAAATTGACAATAGTTTCTTGTGAAAAGAAGGAAACCAACTGATCATTTTGAATCCTATGATGTTTCTAAGAAGAGCTCCTATGAATGTTGCCTGATGGTGATGCTGTAGTTTGAGGAGGCTCCATGTATCCGTTTTGCTTTTCCCTCACACCACTTCCCTCCCAACCACTTCCTTGGTATCCAATTTCTATAAAAAACATGCAAAATCTTAGTGAAAGCATGACTGTAATATAAGCAAACATTAAAAAAGGATTGATACTTTGGGTATTACTTTACTCCATATGTTTAGAACAATATTACTACTGTGCCATTGCTTTTTTACTGCTCATCAAGGGTGTAGTAAACTGTTGATTCACAGAAAATGCTGAATTCTTCAGCAACAAATTAAATGTCTGTGATGTGGTACTTTGCACAAATATCTGAACTTCATCCTGTATCATTTTCACAGACCAAAGTTTGACTGAATCACTAAAACTTACTAATTATTCTAACCCTATGAAATAGACAACAGGTTTCACCTCACTTGTGCCTTTGTAATTGCTGCAGTACTAATGACAAAAAACTTTGTGGATTTTTAATCATAGGATCATAGAATCAACCAGATTGGAAGAGACCTCCAAGATCATCCAGCCCAACCTATTGCCCAGCCCTGTCCAGTCAAATAGACCATGGCACTAAGTGCCTCATCCAGGCTTTTCTTGACAAAAAGGGGACGATGACTCCACCACCTCCCTGGGCAGCCCATTCCAATGCCAATCACTCTCTCTGGCAACAACTTCCTCCTAACATCCAGCCTAGACTTCCCCCAGCACAACTTGAGACTGTGTCCCCTTGTTCTATTGCTGGTTGCCTTGGAGAAGAGACCAACCCCCACCTGGCTACAACCTCCCTTCAGGTAGTTGTAGACAGCAGTGAGGTCCTCCCTGAGCCTCCTCTTCTCCAGGCTAAACAACCCCAGCTCCCTCAGCCTCTCCTCATAGGGTTTGTGTTCCAGGCCTTTCACCAGCTTTGTCACCCTTCTCTGGACACATTTCAGGCACCTCAACATCTCTCTTGAATTGAGGAGCCCAGAACTGGACACAGGACTCAAGGTGTGGCCTGAGCAGTGTTGAGTACAGGGCAAGAATAACCTCCCTTCTCCTACTGGCCACACTGTTCCTGATACAGGCCAGGATGCCATTGAGCACACTGCTGGCTCATGTTCAGCTACTATCTACCAGTACCCCCAGGTCCCTTTCTTCCTGGCTGCTCTCCAGCCACTGTGTCCCCAGCCTGTAGCACTGCTTGGGGTTGTTGTGGCCAAAGTGCAGAACCCTGCACTTGGCCTTGTTAAATCTCATCCCATTGACCTCTGCCCACCCATCCAGCCTGTCTAGGTCCCTTTGCAGGGCTCCCCTACCTTCCAGCAGATCAGCACCCAATTCTGGCTTGGTGTCATCTGCAAACTTACTGATGTTGGACTCAATCCCCTTGTCCAGATCATCAATAAAGATATTAAACAGGACTGGGCCCAGCACTGATCCTTGGGGAACACCACTAATGACAGCTGCCAACTGGATGTGGCACCGTTCACCAGCACTCGCTAGGCCCAGCTCTCCAGCCAGTTCTTGACTCAGAGTGAATCTGTCCAAGCCACAAGCTGCCATCTTTTCCAGGAGCTTGTTGTGGTAGATGGTGTCAAAGGCTTTGCTGAAGTCCAGGTAGACTACATCATTAAGGTTGGAAAGGACTCCTAAGATCATGTCTAACCCACTAAACCATGTCCTGAAATGCCATGTCTACACACTTTTTGAACACCTGCAGGCATGGTTACTCTACCACCTCCCTGGGCAGCCTGTTCCAGTGCTATACCACTCTTTCAGTAAAGAAGTTTTTCCTAATACCCAATCTAAACCTCCCCTGGTGCAACTTGATGCCATTTTCCTGGTACAATAAAAGAAATTTAGCAAAGATGTATAAAGGTAGTTTATTTCAATATACTACCTGTATACATTTCCACTTGCAGCTGGTACATTTTCACAAGACATGCATTTCAACTTCTTTCTTAAGTGGCATCATTTCAATGTACTTGTGATGGAATATGTGCAGTCTGGTTCACTTCAGAAGCAACTGCACTTTCAGGGCCACACTTAACAAAACTAACCTCTATCAAGTAAAAAGAGATATAAATTGATAGTTGGTGGGGTTTTTTTGTTTTGTTTTGTTTGTTTGTTTGTTTTTAGCAAACACTAAAATTCTATCCCTGTGATAGTATTTCTTCTAGTGACAACACATAAGGCAACAGCATTAACTTAAGCAACACATCTGCTGCAAGCTAATCTCATACTCTTGTTTCTTTTTCATGTAAATATACAACAATAAGGGAAGCAGGGCCTTCTTTGTTAGAAATAAAGGGGAAAAGAGAATTTACACAGAGAATTTTTCATCCTCTGATGCCATCATACTTCCCTTGGAAGCACTTACTCAGTCTCTCTCCTTGTGGGCTATGGAACTATGTACAGCTGGTTCTGCTGCAGCAAAAGATGAGGGGTTACTCACTCTTGAAACAAAATGGAATTTCGTTCATGCCAAGGAGATCAAGCTGTTATTTAAATGTGCATCAGGTATGCATCCATGACTAGCACATCACTGACACACTGCTCCCTCAGACAGGAAGACAAACACCTGGTACTTCCATCTCAAGGTACACGATGAGGGGAATAATCATTCCATGAAGCAAACTTACTACCTTTCCTGCAAAGTGTAGTGGTGTAAAGATGTGCATGGAGACAGCTATCATAAAACTGCTGACATGCTGCAAGTTATCATTCTAGAGTTCGCATCCTGCATTTTCCTATTCATCTCCTCAAATCAAAATGCCATCTTGCAATTTGTCCTTAGAATAGGGCAAGCTGAGTAATCATACAGCTGCTTGCTCAGAGGTGGCTGAGTAGAACTTGCACAGGAAGAATACAAGCTTGCTTCCACAGCTGTGAAGTTTAATAATTTTAAGCAAACTGCAAACTACTTATGAATTCAGTTTGTTAGCAAAAACGTTTATTTTATTAAAGTTCTCATTTTTCCCCATATGATTGCAGTCTCTTACAATCAAAGAGGGGGTGAGGTATGAAATAATTTATGTTATCATCTCTTTATATTCAATTGGGCAGATGCTGTGAAATAAGGAATTTTATAAATAAGATTATATTCATTTACTGTACCAATTGAATGTTTAATCAGATTCATTGTATGCCACACACATTTTTAAACTCTCAAATAAGTATACAAATTAATACTGAGTTGGCTGCCAAAGCCTGCCATTAATCAGACAGAATTTGTGTCAAAATTGTTTTCCATAAAAATGAGGGGGGAAAATGGAGAAGAGCTAAATTAAGGTGTAAAGCCAAAGAACATCTTCAAACTTAAATTTATCTGGCTTTCACTTATGGAGAGTGGATCTGTTCCACAAAACCAATAAAAATTACACGTTACTTTATCATTTAAAAGCTTGCTACTGAATCTACTGATTATCTGTAAATTTGCTGGGAAAAAATTCATATCGCTACAAAACTAAACTTGCAGTTTTCAGGCAAAGACATGAGTAATTCCAACTAGTGTGCCTGAAGTAAAAGAAAAAAGTCTGATCTTTGGTTCTTCTAGGATGACATAGACTGTGGCTGCTAAGGATGTCTTTGGCTTTGTTAAGTGTACTTAGTGCATTCATTCCAGGAAAACAAATCAGCAATTAAGGGCTCCTTTCCGCAGTAATGGCTTGGAAATGTAGGAAGAGAATCTCAGGCAATGCTAACACTAATCACAAGAAAAAAACATTCAGGAAAGTTTACCCTGGGGATGACAGGAAAAAAAAATGGGTAATGGGCTTACTGGCCTACTATACAAATAAACAGTGAGCACAGCTTTGCACAGCTTTGAGAGCAGTGTGGCCAGTAGGACGAGGGAGGTTATTCTGCCCCTGTACTCAACACTGGTCAGGCCACACCTTGAGTCCTGTGTCCAGTCCTGGGCTCCTCAATTCAAGAGAGATGTTGAGGTGATGGAACGTGTCCAGAGAAGGGCAACGAAGCTGGTGAGGGGCCTGGAACACAAACCCTATGAGGAGAGGCTGAGGGAGCTGGGGTTGTTTAGCCTGGAGAAGAGGAGGCTCAAGGGGGACCTCATTGCTGTCTACAACTACCTGAAGGGAGGCNTGATGCTTTGCATTACACAGGAACTATCAGAGTAGTTCAAAAACTGTGAGAAAGAAAGCTACTGCTATTTATTTCTATTATGCATAGAGAAACAGGACTTTGTATACGTTTTTCATAAGCAAAAGTATGCCATTAAAAGTATCCCTGACTAGCATTGTAGATGTTTTCCTCCTAAATAAATAAAGCAAGCCAAATATTGGCAAACTCCATGGATGATATGAGCAAAATACAAGTTCTTCTTTCCTACTGGTTTTATTGAGGAAATCTACAGAACTTTTTCAGTAGTCTTTTTCCTAGTGCTTTTGAGTATAACATAATCATAACTCTGGGAGGGCTTCCTAGACAACCACCAGAGTTCCTGTCTGGTGCTACTATGTTAAGATATGTGCTCTTGTGCTTCACTATTCATTTTTCCTTAGCCTGTCTAGCACACTTCAAGAGCAGGCTCTCACAAGCACACGTCTTCTAGCCCATTATTACTAATTCCTATTTGTTTGAGCAGATGTTTAACTGCAACTTCACTCTGAGACAGCCTTCTTCAGAGATGTTAATAGCATGTAGGGAGACATGCTTACAATTCCAAGGTTTAAAAAATCATAGTAATGAAACAGGCAAAAGAATAACACTTCTGCCTCATTTTTCTCTCTTCTCATGAGCATTCTTTGGAATCCTGAAACATCATCCAAGATATTTTTATTTCTACAAATAACTCCTTTCAGGAGATATACAGGAAAACAAAATACTGTCATTGAAAAATTGTAAAGCTAAAATCCTTTGCTTGGAAATGAGATTAGCAAAGACCACTATTTTATATAATACTACTAAATGAAAAAGTTTAACAATTTTAAATGAGTTCTGAAGATTAGCATATCCCATTCTTCTTCCAAAGCAGGCACAAATAGGTTTTATGTTCCTTAGCGTTACAACATCTTAAGAGTGTACAAAGATTCTGCCTTCTGTCTCTCTCAGCCTTTGACCATTTCAGCCATTTTATGAATGGAATTTTCTCCCTAGTCCTCCTTTTGTTGCTAATGTGCTTATAGAAATATTTTCTATTGTCCTTAACAGCTGCAGCTAGGTTGAGTTGTAGCTAGGCTTTGGCTCTCCTAATTTTCTCCCTGCATAGCTTCCCTAGATCTTTGTAGTCCTCATGAGACTCCCACAGTAAAGAAGTTAGGCAGGTGAGCCATGTTGTGCTCCTATGACCAAAGGTCAGCTACCTGTTACCTGGCCACATACAGGGAGCAAAGCCTACCCTCAGGAGTTGTCAATTTTAATAGAATGCATGTATGATAGATATTAGGTGATTCATTTTTTGCAGGAATTCTAGACTTTCACATTTCTCAGAGTAAGTCTTTCTCTGTCAGGGAGAATGAAGCACTATGTAAGCAGAAAAAAACCCACAGCCTAAAGAATGTATGAATCATCTTTGTTGTTTTTATTCATAAAAACAAGATGCAAAATATTCCACGGTATTTGACTAAGATTGATCTTGAATTGGCCGAAAGCTTTTTCTTTTACTTAGCTCTGGTGTTTTTAGAATACCTCCCTTATCTGGGGCATTGCAAAAGTGTCAGTTTAAGGGAGGGATGCACAGCAGCCCCAGTTTACATCAGCTTTATTTGTCTGAAAACAGCACCCTGAGTTCACCCAATCCTGAAAGTGCCACGAGGGCTATGAATGAGAGCTACTGCATCAACCAAGACTGTATTTGTTTGTTTAAATTTCATTTAGAATACAGATTTTGGTCTGCTTATCTGTAACTGATAGTACCTGAGTCCTGATAAATCTTTAATTTCTTTTGCTACTAATCCTATCTGATGTTTTGGGACAAGACAAGATAAGACTAAATTGGTGAATGGGGTGAAGACTGACCTTAAATTAAAGGCAGGTGATCAGGATTTGCAGTCTTTAGACCCATAACACATTTTTAGAGAGCTGAGAGGGTGAGAAATGTGCCTTGCCAGTTTTCTGTCATTAAGGAGCTTGTGAATATAGCTGTTGAGAGGCAGTCATCTTGTAGCTTCCAAAGTGTCATAGATACTATACAGTACCTAGGTTGTCTCACATACATGTAAGAAAACCTTGAACTGAAAGCTTATTAATATTTTACATACTTTCAGGCTCAAGTTGCTCTCACTTTCTTTTTTTCCTTTTAATTGGATCCAATGTCCTTGCAAACTGCCCTAAAACTATAATCATTCAGTCTTAGAGATGTTGATTGTCACTGGAGTGCTGAACTGCTAGACCATGTTCTCTGTTTAATAGAAGTGTGGAGTTTTTCTCTGGCACAGACTTTAGACCCAAAAATCCTAAATATTTGAGATTTAATCTAAATAGACATTCAAATGCACATATTTAATGTTAACTAGTATTAAACTACTGTGGTGTATATTCTTAGAATAGTTTCAGTTCCCCAAAACCAACACTGAACCGTCCATTTGCTGGGACTTACAGTATAAAAGCAAAACTAAAGAATGAGGTTAACTGTGAAAATTAATTGTGATCTGATTCTGTTGTCTGACTAAAGCTTTTGAAAAGCATAGGACAATGTTAACACATTAAATGAGAGGTTAGAAGTGTTGTGTAGCCATTATTCATTTTCTGGTAAAGTTCATCAGAACCCTTAATTCTTTAATTATTTATAATAAGAGAATCATAGAATCAACCAGGTTAGAAGAGACCTCCAAGATCATCCAGTCCAACCTAGCACCCAGCCCTAGCCAGTCAACTAGACCATGGCACTAAGTGCCTCATCCAGGCTTTTCTTGAACACCCCCAGGGACGGTGACTCCACCNGCACCCTCCCAGGAAAATAAAACTGCCCTGAAGGGCTCAAAGCTACCCCTCTCTTTCTCCCTCTACTTTCCCAGACAAACCAAAACAACCAGCAAAGCTTTACACGGTTTTCTGTTAGCCAAGATTAGTAGAAAAGAGACTAGAGTGGAGCTAGGAAGAAGCAAATAGATTCAGTGACACAGAACAGAGTGAGGGAAATTGTTGACATTTTGGCTTTTTATCCTGCTCATCAAACAATGAATGATATAGACTTCATCATTATATTTTTCCCACAGCCATTGATCTAATTTCTCTCATTAAAATATTCAAATTAGCCTCAAATCAGCACAGATTTTTACAGTTTTTATCTTTTATCTGCTGCAGCACATACACCCAGAAATTCCCACTTAATAAATGAAGTTCCTTCGTATTACAGAAATATCAAGCTCAAGAGCTAAAAACATTTGCTATTGTGTTCAAATATACCAGTTGTATATACAAATATTACTTCACAATGCCATGAATCTCATTTTTGTAATGATAAAAGAATAATGAATGTAACAAAATTGATTAAGGGAATTTTTAACTGGAAACAATAATTTTGAATAAGCAGAGAGGAATAACCAGAGATCAATTACATTAATATAGAATAGAATAGAATAGAATCAACCAGGTTGGAAGAGACCTCCAAGATCATCCAGTCCAACCTAGCACCCAGCCCTATCCAGTCAGCTAGACCATGGCACTAAGTGCCTCATCCAGTCTTTTCTTGAACACCTCCAGGGATAGTGACTCCTAACTGTATAATGGTTTCTCTTCCACCTAAGCTAACCTGACAGCATTCTAGGGAATCTGAAGTGCTGCAGGTGCCAACTGTGTCTGGAATGATGATTCCTAAACTGCTTAGTAACTCAGGTTTTTAAAATAGCTATTTTAGCAATAATTACATAATTCAGATTTATGTCTTTTAAATAGTTACTTAAAAAAAAACCCAAAAAACAAAAGCCCAAACACACAACAAAACTAAACAAACTGAAAACATCCAACCAAAAACCAAATCTTCACTCTGTGAACATTGATTCTGTGGAGCAGGTGTGGTGGTAGGCCAAAACCAGGCCAAATTTGAGTTCAGATATGGTTCCCAGCTCCTTGTCTGCCTTCTGGAGTGGGGAGAGATGTAGGAAAGAGGACAAAGATCCTGGAGCCACTGAGTGGACCCTGGTTTGCCCAGACTTGTTTTGCTTCTGTTTACATCTTGTGGTAAACAAAGTGTACACACTTGGCTTATGCTTGCCTTGTGCATGGTCCATGCCTTCACCAAATTTGGGTAAAGCAAACCCATGGCTTCATCTAATACGGTTAGATTGGTTAATCTCAGTTGCCCACGGGAGCAACTAAGACTCGGGGAATTGATAAAAGTAGGCTAGAAGTTGTAAACAACTTGCCTCACCTTGCCTTGCTATACCATGTCTGGTCTCGCTTTACCAAGCCTTGCCTTGCTATACCCAGCCTTGCTGCTTCAAGGCCATCCGTAGTGTGAACAACCCTGCTGGCAGGTAACGACAGCCTAGACTGTGCAGAAGGGCTAAGACCAGGAGAGCCAAGTGCCCCGAGCAAGCTGCTTTACTGTCACTACCAGTTACAGCTAGTGAAAGAAGATAAGCTGCTCCTAGCATGAGTGCTTGCTTACACAGACCTTACCGCAGCTTGCATTGTGAAATCAGGTTGCTGCCAAGTAGCAAGACACTGTGTCTGCCTGCACACCTGCAAACCTCCATGCCCAGCCCAGAGCCCTGCGAGGGCTGCCTGAGAGTGGATCAAGACCAGGTCAGGAAACTGTGCAAGCTCTAGACATCCTGTGAGAGTCCTGGGAAACTCTAAAACCTTTTGCTGCGTACCATACCAACGACAGCACCCCTCCAAGTGTTTTGGTACTGTCTGGATTAGGATGCACTCACAAATTAGTATGCAGAGATGCTAATTTTTGAGTAAATATTCTAGAAAGCCTCTTTGTAATAAGCTACCTGCTTACTCTGTAATTGAAAGCTCTCTACCTGCTCTGCTTTTAGCAAAAGGGAGCCTCTCGAGTCCCCCTAGAGGGCAAACGGCATATTGCATCACAGGATTCCCTCCACAGTTCAGTGTTCTGTGTTTTGCTACTTTTGCTAAATTGTTTGGTACTGCCCTATGCGCTGTACACAGTCTGTAATCTGTACAGCTGAACACAAAAGACCCTGTAAATAAGTTAATAATTTTTGTGCTAATATTATTTGTATTAATATTCACACCTCATATTTCATAATTCCTTAACAGCAGGAAAGAATTAAAACAGCCACTGAAACACCAGTTCCACTTGTAAACCCTAAAATATGCATGATAGAATAAAATAGAATCAACCAGGTTGAAGAGACCTCCAAGATCATCCAGTCCAACCTAGCACCCAGCCCTATCCAGTCAACTAGACCATGGCACTAAGTGCCTCATCCAGTATTTTCCTGAACACCCCCAGGGACAGTGACTCCACCACCTCCCTGGGCAGCCCATTCCAATGGCAAATCATGATGAAGGCAGACAGCCTGATCTAGTGTGAGTTGTCCCTGCTCATGGCAGGGAGGGTTGGAACCAGATGATCCTTGTGATCCCTTCCAACCCTGACTGATCCTGTGATTTCTCTGCTATGTTTTTTTTGCCCCCCCTCATGAATAAGCTTGGAGCCATGTTCCAGTACCTCTGGAGAAAACATTTAGCCCCTGGTTCTACAAACACTAATTCATATTCCTACACTTAAGTTAGCAAAACAAACCACGTGGGCAAAGCTGCAACATGCTGCAAACACCCTTTTGTGGGTTTGACACGTGTGTGCTTTACCCACAGCAGTTGTAACCTCTCAAGGTAATAGGGAGCTGCACTAGCATTGAGACCTGCATTCTGGCAGGGGCCAAAGGCAGAGGTGATGTGGAGACACCTGTAACATGCCAGCCCATGGACTGCTGTGTCCCAGAGAGCCATCTATGAGAAACAGACATGGGATCTGCAGTCACAGAATCTAAGATCCTCTGTCTTGGAGAGCCCAAAACTGGATACAGTCTTCCAGGTATGGTCTTACCAGGACAGAGCAGAGGAGGAGAAGAACCTCCCTTGACCTGGTGCACACACTTTTTTTGATGCACCCCAAGAAACCGTTGTCCCTCTTAGCCACAAGGGCACATTGCTGTTCCGTGGAGAACTTGCTGTCTATCAGGACTCCAAGGTCTTTCTCCATGGAGCTCTTCCTTAACAGGGCAATCCCTAACCTGCACTGGTGCCTCTTACTCCTCCCAATATGTAGGACTCTGCACTTACTGAACTTCATGAGATTTGCCTTTGCCCAGCTCTCCAGCCTGTCCAGATCTCGTTGGATGGCAGCACAGCCTGATGGCAGCACACACCGGCTTCCCCCTAGTTTTGTATCATCAACGAACTTGCTGAGAGTACACTGAATGCCCTCAGCCAGATCGTTAATAGAGATACTGAACAAAACTGAACCCAGTACTGATCCCTGGGGAACATCACTGGCCCCGGGACTCACCTCGAGGCGCAGCCGCCACCCCACTGCAGCAGGCCTGGCAGCCCCCGCTGGAGCGTTCATCCTTGGAGTCGCGCCGCCGCGAGTCGCACGGCTCAACCGCCACGGCCCCGCCCTACCGCAGGTGCGGCCATCGAGGACTACGCGCCCCAGCATGCATCGTACTCAGCTATGCGCGGCTCCCGGCCGCGCAGCACACTAGGTACTGTAGTCTGCGCTGCAAGGCTCAGGGAAGCGGCGCAAAGGCGAGGAAGGGAAAAAGCCGCCGGGAGCGACTCTGAAGCTCTGGTTTTCTGCCGGGTAGTGGGGCAGGCGTCTGCCTGGCAGGCAGCGGTCGGGAAGCTTGTGTCGGCACCACCGGTAGGCGGCGGCACCTGGCCGTAGCAGCAGCACCACACTGCCCGCCTGGGCGGAGGAGGCGGGGGAAGCGGAGCCGCGGCGGGCTGCCGCATGTGCCTGGAGCGGAGCCGGAGTGGGCAGCACGAGCCATGGCGGAGCATGGCGCCCCGGCGGCCGCCATCCCTAACGGCGAGTGCGCCGCCCGCCTCCCCGGCAACAAGGTGACTGTCGTGCTGGGAGCCCAGTGGGGCGACGAGGGCAAAGGCAAGGTGGTGGACCTCCTGGCGCAGGACGCCGACATCGTCTGCAGGTGCCAGGTGAGGAGGCAGCCGGGGAGCGAGGGAGGCCGCGGGAGTCACCTTCAGGCGGGCGTCCCCGCCACCGGTCCCCCAGCCTGCCCACCCGCCTCGTTGCTTGGGTCTGCGCGGTCGTTTGTTCTCGCCACTGCTTTTCCGCGAACGCCCGCCTTTGCGCAGGGCCGGGTGGCGGTGCCCGATGAGGCGGCGGGTTTCTTGCCGGTCAGGGCGGGCTGCGGCGGCAGCGGGGCAGCACACAGTAACCTGGTGGGGCAAGGAACCTATCTGCGGCCCTCCCGTTCCTTTGTCCCCGTCCCGGCGCCGGAGGAAGGAGGGTGAGGAAGGCGTCCTTCTCGCCGCCGAGAACTGGCCTCCACCAAGAGGAATGCGCCCGGGGTCGCGTCCTCTCCCCCCGCCTCCCCACAGCTGCCGCCGCACTCTTTGTTCTGGGGGGCGCTGGGAAGGGGCCGCGCTCGGCCGTTCCCGGCCGTTCCCGCAGCATCGCTGGTGGGATCGGGGCGAGGAGCCCTCCTCGGCGGCGGCGTGGCCTAAAGCCATGCGCGCCGCCCGTGAGCGTGCTTGCCGTTCCCGCTCGGAGGGGTAACGAAACACGAAAACACAGTTAGTTACCGGATGCACTTGAGGGTTACATGTCGTCCGCTACATCTTCGTCCTCTTTAGAGAAAAAGAGCGTTTAAAAAACTCGCTTGCCTTAGCTTCAAGATCATTGTTCTGTCAATGAAATCCCATCTTTCTCAGTAGATTTTAGTTTTCAAATAAATAAATAATACATCTTTTCTCTATATGGAGCCTTTATTTCAGAAAAGAGGAAAAGAAAAAAGTAACCTGCAAGCAGAGTACTTTCAAATGCCTGCGTTAAACCAACACAGATCTGAGATGTTTTTCTTAACATTTTTATTGTAGTGATTCTGTAGATGTAGAGCAGAAAACAATAAAGTTATGTCCTTTTTTCCTTTGAAGTTAAGCTCCTTAAAATGCACACAGCATCTGCAGACGTCATGTAAGTGTCGTTACCTGTATGCTTTTGTTGAATACGCAAATTAAATTCGCTCTTGAATGTGCTTTGGGAGAGTGTACTTTTTCCCGAAGAGTTTGAACGCTGAGCCATTGCTTTACACGTGAAACTGGTGTTTTAAAAACCAAGTCAGTGGCCCAGCTGACAAATCAAAAACCTGAACGTCAGAGACTTCAATTATGGATTAAACAAACATATTCTTAAATAGCGGTTTTTGCAAATTAATTACGTTTTGCCACGTATCTTGGTGTTCGGTTTGGATTTTGTTTTTTAACAAAACAAATCTGATGTGGCACTGTGGTGTGGTTGCCGTGCTGGCGTGGTTGCCCTGGTTTAGGCAGAGAGTGTGTCAGTGACTCAGTTTGTCCTTTTAACAACTTTGTTCTTGAAACTTGAAGGGCGTATAGGTGAATATGTATGTTTCCTTCTAAGAAGTGGGGAGAGAGAGAGAGAGAGGCAGAGAGTGTGTTTTTGTGTGCATATCTTTTAACGACGTATTTGTTACTTCTTTTGAATCAGCTGAGTAAAAGATCAAGGAAAGGGAAAAATTGTAACTTATCTGTAGCTTGAATTTCATGGTCATTTCTGTCCTTTTTAACATCTTGTTCCTCCTGCTGAAGGAAGGAGTTTTTCTTCCTTCTTTCTTCTCTTTCCTGTTGTTGGCTGTTTGGGTATCCTCCCATGTACTGACTGGCAGTTGAACACTTCTGTATGTTGATTTAACTCACCAAAATGACAGAAAACTGTGTTTTATTGGATTGACTTTCTACCATTTTAGTATATAAAGCTGAATTTAATTGGCTTAGAGGACCTTGATGAAAAGAGAAGCCCAGAACAGGGTATGCATAAAGAATAGTTTTGCAGAATGAGAAGGGAAGCTAGGAATAATTCTTTCAGTGGTACTGAGCATCTTACTGTCTGTGTAAGCAATACAGATGTTTTTGCTACTGCTAGTAATTGAAGCAGCAGTAACAGTAAAGCACTCTTATGCTTTTCATAGTAGTACGAGTCCAGAAAGAAAAACTGTAGCGTGCTTAAATCTGCCCCTTGTTAATACCAGGTTTCTGTAATTGGAACTTCTGATTCTTGTTTTACTGTTATGCTCTTACTCATTCTAGGATGGTTCTTTCTATTCGTCATACCACAGACTCATGGGAAAGCCTATGGATGAGATCAAGTATTTCTAGCATGAAATTTCTAGTTTCTAAATTTCTAATGAAAATTTTGTTAGTACAACTGTATTCTTTGAAGACTTGGGAAGTCATAGTATGTCTGGTGTGTCTTGGAAACTTACATAATACTTGCATAGAAACTGAGAGCTCTAGTGTGGCTTTCATAGCACTGTCCCTGATTCTGTGCAGATATGGAGCATAATAATGGTCCTGTCTCAGAACTGAACACTATCACTTTTGCAATACCTGTAAAGGCATTGCAGGAAGTTGTACTCTGAAATCTAGACAGTGAGTATGCTAATAAGTCCAGTCACTTGCTTAACTAGCTGGCTGTGGCGTCCGGAATGAGGTACTTGGGTACAATCAGCCAAGTGTGTCAGGATGTAAGTTGTACTGTGGCTCTCCTAAATATCACCCTTCAAAGTATTTAATCTTAGGTTTAGAGATGTTGATTGGACTCTTACACTCAGTGCAAGGAATTTATTGTTAAGAGACAGGTCCACATTCATTGAAAATAGTGTTACAGTTTCAAAAACAACCATATGAAGAGACTAAACTAAAAATGTATTCGTGGGCTAATGTTTGTAGTTGCTAATGCAGCTGCACTGGCAGCTATGGCAGTTTCATGAAGGCACTGCTTGTACAGAGGGTTCAGGTGCAGTTAATGCAAATATGTCTATATGGCAGGCAAAGTAGGTACTTGACTTTCCACTGTTAAATTTGAATTGTCCTTTGTTTACTTTTTGGAGATACCTGCTAAAATGATACTTTAGATAAAACAAATCTATTGGTGAGACTTTTGCACTTAAACCTCTATCCAGTCTTCGTTGGCTTACAGAGCAAAGTCTACTTACATGCTATCATATAAATCATAGTCCAGACAGTAAAACCGCAAGAATTGGTTTGAGATTCAAGAGTAGTTGCCAGGAAAACTGTGCTGTTGTATTTTTTGATTGATAGTTTCCTTTTAGTAAGCAGCTAGCCTTACTGCAGTAAACCTGGCCATTTTTAAAAGTATACGTTGCTTTTTTGTCAATTTCACAGGTAATGGAGAATTAAGGGAAAACATTTCTTGTTCTTGAGGAGCTTCCTGTCATTGTGGAATACAAGCAAATTAGGGATTTTAATTGCCAGAGTTTCGTTTGTTAGTGGATATGGGAATGGCAGTTAAATGCAAACAAATTGTTTTAGATAGACTTTTTATCAAAGCAAACAGTACTGAAATGCTCTGTTTCTGTTATGTTTACACGGGCCGCTCTACTTGATTTACCAGTGTCTGCAGTGCAGCAAAAAAGTAACATCTGCACTATATGATTCTGTTCTTGTTTACTCATTTCATCAGCATGTTATTGTCACTTCCTATCAGAGTTAGATGATTTATTCAGAGTATATAGTTCACACAGGTGAATAAGAGTCAAACTATTTTTGAGCCACACTCCCTATACTAAAGAATCCTACTTTCTTGCTTCTTCAGTTCTGTTGTACATCCTATTTCTACTTCCAAACAGTTGCAGCTTTTTACCAAATAATTTTGGCTGATTTCAGTATGATCTACCAGTGACTTAACCATTACTGCTCTGCCTGATGTGGGGTGACACGATTTCTACTCCTGAACTGCTAATGCATGCTAAATGCAATGTGTGGATTCTTCATACTCTTTATATCTTCCTCCCCACAAACAACAGTTTGCAGAGTGATGTGACACTTGAGCAATTAAAAGTGTGGATTCTGGGGGTTAAGCTATTACCATTGATCAGCTGGTAACTGCAGACAGAAGTGCTGAGACCAAAACTACCTCCTAATATCTCCTAAGACTTTCTGTATGGCCACTTTGCTTTTAAAAAATGAAATTTTGTTATCTTCTGTTCACTAAGTTCACCTTTTCTTTTAAACACTTATTAGAAAAGGTGTTTCAATATAGAACCTTTGCAGGCCACACAGAATTAGGAATAGCAGAACCAGTAGTTATAGGTATTGATGTTTATGGGGTTTTTTTGGTTTGGTTTTAAATGTGTGCAGGCATTCCATATGCAATGTCTGATTAGAGTGCACATTTTTAATGCTGGGTGCACTTAGGGACCTTGTAGGGGTTGGCAGCATGCCAGTAATGTGCTCTGGTTAGGAAAGAGGTTGGTAAAATAATTTTTTTTTGGTCTACCCCATCAGTGTGTCATGTGCTGTACAGACTTCAGAGCATCATTTACAGGTGATTTCTTGTCATTATAAACAATCACAAAATGTCTAAATTATTTAGAACAGAAGAACATTTGCAGTCTGATTTTTCAGATCATAAAGTTTGTATCATTAACAAAGGAGATATTAATAGCACTGAAGAATAAATTTACACCTTGATCTACTGGTTTCTTAACTGTTCTTTCAATCCTACTGTTACTACAAAAGCTTATTACTGTGTTTGGTTGGTAAGGATGCAATACTCTGTAGCTTACTAAGATTTCAAATGTTTTTGTGTCACACATTAGGAAAATGTTCTCTCTAAATATTCCTGAAGTCATGTTTTATTTTTCATATCCCTTCTTGAATGTTCTTGTGAAATGTAGCAAACATCAGCAGGGTTTTGTGCACTGAAACAACAAAGTGCTGGACCAGTCTGTGCTTTCAACGTTTTTCTTCCTTATCTGCTTTACTCAGATCTCTTTGGGGTAGATTAGGTTGGTCTTTATTCCGGACTAGGATAATGAATCCTGTTTGCTACTTAGGCATTGCAACAGTATAAGACTTTGCAGATTAGGAGTTTCTTGTGGTTAATGTCAGTATCCAACTTTCTTCATGTATTTTTGACTTCGTTTAAAAGTTAAATGAAAATGTTTACAACCATCTGATGCTAAAGCAACATTGACTTGTTTCTTGCCCAGCTTGGCAGTCAGTTGTATAGCTAGATCAGAAACAACAGTGGTTGCCTTGAGCTAAAAATGAATTCTGGGATGTGGTAGCAATAAAAGCAAACTGTAGAAAAAATTATGCACACACACATCTGATGGGGAGAGTTGAAAAGAGTGTATGGCTTAATGTGGCATGAGATAACATCTCTTTAAGCTAGACAACTAATTTCTATTCTAGAAGAGATGACTTGAAAGACTTCTTTGCTCTGCCCTTAGGCATCATATTTTTGAGATAGACATCTTGGCATCATCACGTCATAAGAAAAAGCAATGATTGTCGTAGTCTTTTGGGTAGCTCTGTTAAGTGCATACGTCAGTATTTCACAGCTACTAAATACTTTTGTATTTAGTATCAGTATGGGGAACCATTTACAATATGCTCTTAATAGTATTTTCAGTCTGCTTATCTAAAATATTTTCTTCCCTGTGCACCTCCACTGTTAGGTAAAGTTGTAGTAATGAAGACTAGGCTTGGCAGTTACGAGTGTGCTGCTGTAGCTGAAGCATCAGGGTTTGAACTGCACTCACTCTTCAGATGCTCAAAATGGATGTTACTGTTCAGATTATTTTAGTAATGTCAAGCCTGCCCTTGACTAGTGGAGATATGCCCTGAAAATTGAATGAATCTTTTCAACTTAGATATGAAATGGAGAAATGTAAACTGTTGTTTCTCCATTTTAGTTTGATGTGCAGTAAATTTTTATGTTCCTGCAGTGATTTCTTACATATATAAGTAGAAAATGCAAGTACACACACATCATATGTACATGTGCCTTGACTAGCACATACGGCACATGTACTCTTGCTTCTTTTTGTGTTCTACAGAAAGGCTTTTGAAAGCAGATGCTAGGAGGAAGTTCTTGCCAGAGTGAGTGATTGCCATTGGAATGGGCTGCCCAGGGAGGTGGTGGAGTCGCCATCCCTGGACGTGTTAAAGAAAAGCCTGGATGAGGCACTTAGTGCCATGGTCTAATTGACTGGCTAGGGCTAGGTGATGGGTTGGACTGGATGATCTTGGAAGTCTCTTCCAACCTGGTTGATTCTATGATTCAACTCTTGCTTTCCCTTTTGGTCTTGCTGGTTACCTAAGCTGTTTCCTTTCAGTTTGAGCAACTTCACCACAGGAGGAAGTTGTAGTTCAGGATTTGAGGACGGTTTTGTATCATTTTCAGAGCCTTTGGAAAATGAGTTCCAGGTTCTTTCAGTTGTTGGCTACACTTACCTTCAGATGAGCTCTTAAGTAAGCAGGTATTCCATGTAAAAGGTACTGGAGCATGTAACTCCCAGTTTGATTATTTTTTTTTTACATTTCTATTGGTGATTATTAATATTTTTGAAGTGTATTTATAAAAAGCTGAATAAATAGCTGATTAGGAAACATTTGGGTTGTACCTTAATGTTTAGCAAAACCCAACCCAAAACCCCAGGTGATGGGCATTTCAGCCTCAAAATTCTGTTAGCTGAGTTTTGGTAGTGGCTGGTTAAGCACAATAAACCCTGAAGCCTTACCTGATAAAGTTTTTTGCACTGTTTTAATTCAGCAAGAAAATAATAATATTTTTTTTCCCTAGAAAGAGCTCTACTTAATCCTGATAATAAAGATCATGGTGCAAAAAGGCTGCTGAAGTAGTCATGTCTTACCTTCAGAAAGTTTAATTTTTAAGTCACTACTGTTTTTCTGTCAGATAAACCTGATTAAAGTATCAGTACTGCCCTAATGCCGAAAAAGATTGGTTCTTTACTTATCTAGTGAGTCAGCTCAATACATGACTGTTACTTGGGTGCTTTTGACGACTATCATAGTATCACAGTATCATCAGGGTTGGAAGAGACCTCACAGATCATCAAGTCCAACCCTTCACCACAGAGCTCAAGGCTAGACTATGGCACCAAGTGCCACGTCCAATCTTGCCTTGAACAGCTCCAGGGACGGCGACTCCACCACCTCCCTGGGCAGCCCATTCCAGTGGCCAATGACTCTCTCAGTGAAGAACTTTCTCCTCACCTCAAGCCTAAACTTCCCCTGGCGCAGCCTGAGGCTGTGTCCTCTCGTTCTGGCGCTGGCCACCTTAGAGAAGAGAGCAACCTCCCCCTGGCCACAACCACCCCTCAGGTAGTTGTAGACAGCAATAAGGTCTCCCCCGAGCCTCCTCTTCTCCAGGCTAAACAATCCCAGCTCCCTCAGCCTCTCCTCGTAGAGCTTGTGCTCGAGGCCTCTCACCATCCTTGTCGCCCTTCTCTGGACACGCTCAAGGATTTCAATGTCCCTTCTAAACTGGGGGGCCCAGAACTGAACACAGTACTCGAGGTGTGGTCTAACCAGTGCAGAGTACAGGGGCAGAATGACCTCCCTGCTCCTGCTGGCCACACCATTCCTGATGCAGGCCAGGATGCCACTGGCTCTCTTGGCCACCTGGGCACACTGCTGGCTCAAACTACATTACTACAGTAATGCAATTCCAGAAGAAAAAATGCTATTAAATGTTATTAAGAATGCTGCTGATCTCTGCTTTATACATGATTTGGAAGCTGTTCTGCGTGCACAGAGCGTTAACAAGATGAACAGCTCTTTTGCTATGGGAAGATTCAAAGTGAGAACACTTGCCTTGCTTCAAAGTTGTCCACATATGCTTTTGAGTTTCGCAGTTTGGCTCCAGGATACACCTTTCTAAGAGTTATGCTTCTGAAAATACTGATGTGTTTGTATAGTGTTCATGTGTATTGTTTGATTTATAGGAATTTCAAGCTAGTTTCCACTAAAATGTGAACCAGCAGATAATGGCTTTTTATCCTTACAAATGAGTATTTTCAGGCTCTCAAAACAATTGCAAAAAGGGTGTTTCCCAATATTGTTTATCTATAGCCCCCATATGTGAAACACTTGCTACTGTCTTTGTTATCTTGCAGTCTTTCTGTGCAGCGTGACTGATTCTGTTCACACTTGCCAGGATAGGTGTGTTTCAGAATAGTATCTTTTGTATGTAGTACTAACCAGCCTAAGTTGAATATATGTCTGTGAATTCTTAAGTGTAGTGCTTACAGTGAGAAGGACTTTTAGACTACTTAATACTCTTCAGTGAGCTGAAGGGAAAAAAGTATTTCTTTTTTTTTTCCCTTAAAAAAATAAGAAAGGCATTTCAGAAGTGGTATTTCACAGGAAATGGGTTTTGCATTGACGTGTATAGAAGTAAACACGGTTTTGTTACCAAGGTTGCTGGCTTTGTGTGATAGTTTGTCTGTTAGTACCACCTTTCTGTTAGAGTTCTGTATATTTAGCTGTTCCACATGCTGATCTGGGGTTGTTTAGCCTGGAGGAGCCTCAGGGCAGACCTCAGTGCTGTCTACAACTGCCTGAAGGGTGGTTGTAGCCAGGTGGGGGTTGGTCTCTTCTCCCAGGCAACCAGCAACAGGACAAGGGGACACAGTCTCAAGTTGTGCCAGGGGAGGTGTAGGCTGGATGTTAGGAGGAAGTTTTTCACAGAGAGAGTGACTGGCTAGGGCTGGGTGCTAGGTTGGACTGGATGATCTTGGAGGTCTCTTCCAACCTGGTTGGTTCTATTCTATCTTAGGTATTTCAAGATTATCAGCTTGCAGTTAGGGGCTCCATGCCTCTTCAAGGGAGTGGTTTAAGCATACCACACCAGTAACATAGGAACAATGTCTTTTCTAAAAGGTTTATACATTTATTTATCTTATTCTGAGTTTTACTTAATGTATTCTAGGTCTTGTGCCTTAGCTTACTTTTTCTATTCCACTTAATAATTTGTACTGTTGTTTTAGAGTATTTTAATAGTGTCAGGATTATGAAAGTAGGGATAAAAAGGCTACTGTGTCTTAATAGGATTTTACAATGCTCATCAGAATGTCCCACTGAAAAGTCCCCAAACTGAATCCATACACTGAAATGCTTAGGTTTACATTACATTTCAATTTCTGTCTACAAATAAATGGAAAGAAATTTTCCCATTCCAGTCTATCTGACACTCTTTTGAGATGGATATGTGCATAAGTTAAAAAGAGGGGGGAAGGTGAGGAGGGAAGTAATAACACAGCAAAACAATAATCAAACAAACTCCCCCAAAAGCAAACCAACAATTCTGCCTAAAGAGTTTCCACGCTTTCATTCCTGAGGTGTTTGTTTGATTTGGTTCTTTTTACATCAGTGCTGTCATTAAACCAGCTATTTCTAAGATGCCTAAACAATTCCATGAATTGTTTGATCTGATAGAGTTGGAGAGAAAAGTAGGTGTTTGTTTCTCCCTTCACTTTGATCAAGCTCGTGTTTTCCCCTGTTGCTGGCACAAAGGTTCAGAGTCATCTGGTGGCAGTTACTCTTTCAGCGTTGCTGGCAGCAGGGTAAGCAGTAATCTGAAAACAGGAGACGAGGAAACAAACCAAAGTGTATTGTTTCACAGTCCTGAGCAGCAGCAATGGGCCCAGCTACTGACTGCAAGGCAAAGTCAAAAGTTAAGGAAGTACAATGTACTTGTATTACAAAGGCAGTTGAAACGTTGGAGTAATTCAGGCACCCTATTTAACCTTACGGTTTGGTAAAGTGAAGTACTGATCTCTTGGTTATTAACTCTTAGGAAGAGAAAAGAGTACTGTTCTAAATACTGTGGTGAAAGATAGGAGCAGAGAAAGTAGTACAAGAAAAGGAGAAAATACACACTGAATGCTTTTAACTTATTTTAAAGGCCATCTCAAAATGTAGTGCTAAGAAGATTGCTGACTTCTGAAAATCCAGTTTTGGGAACCTCAGAGTGCTCTAAAACTATGTCTTTATCCATTTATCAAGGCAGAGCATTGCACAAATAGTGCTCGGTCTGAGCAAAGTATACTTGAGACTTCAAGAGCACTCTGTTGACCTCTTGGGACTACTATATAATATGTTGTTACTGGTTCTTATTGCTCTTTGTTTTGAGTAGCTGCTTTATTGTTAGATGGAGAATCTGTGTTCTGTTGTTTAGGAAGGCATGTGCCTGTTTTTCCTATGTGTTCAGTTTTCTATAATGGAAGTGAGCCCAAGTCACAGAAAATGCAAAGTGAAATGCTTTGCCTCCCTCCTCTAACTGAGCTTAATTAGAACTTAAGGGAGAAGATCATTGGTATTCTTATCTAAATACCCTAGTAATAAGCTAGAGAGAGATTTCAGTGTTAAATAAGCAAAAATTAAAGAGTTGTGCATATGAAGTGCTTAATCTCAGGTGTAATAGTAACAAGAATTGATTTTACTTTTAAAATAATAATTTCTAACAATATGCTTCCATTCATGGTATTTGAATACTATGTGATGCCCCTTTTGGGGCCAGTAAGCGTCTCTTTTTCTTGTGTGTTTTGGCTTTTTGTGGCACATTTCAGGGATGACGCCCTACTAAGAAAATTTCCAGTTAACTAGTGGATACCTTTTGGCATGATTTCCAGAATGAAATGACTTCTAAAAAGTTTGCATGTTTGAGATTGTGTCTGTTGAAATCATAAAATCATAGAATCAACTAGGTTGGAAGAGACCTCCAAGATCACCCAGTCCAACCTAGCACCCAGCCCTATCCAGTCAACTAGACCATGGCACTAAGTGCCTCATCCAGCCTTTTTTTGAACATCTCTAGGGACGGTGACTCCACCACCTCACTGGGCAGCCCATTCCAATGGCAGGGAAGTAGAGGGAGAGAACACACAACTGGTTGAAGAAGGTTTATTGGATTTGTGTTTAGCAGATACTTGGACCATGAAAGCTCTCTGGTGTTTTATGTTCTATGAGTTTCTTACCTAAAAAATGCTGAAAATATTTTTTTTTTTCTTTATTTTTTTCTTCTCTTAAAAGGGCTTTCTTCTTGTGTTTGTATTGGGTATTTGTGTCTTTACTATCTTCCACAGAATGCCTCTTTTACATAAATTTGGAATAAAATACGGCATTGCTTGAGTCTAGAGTTTTATTAGACATTCCTGACTGTCCTGTGCTGTTTTGTCTTATTGGTGTACATTTGTCTGTTAAGTTCTTACAAACTTACTTGTCTTAGTCTGGCAAAGCCAAGTCTGCTTGACTCCACAGGCCATGTTCTGACTTCTGGAGGGGCTTACTCTGCTATTATTCTGCAGAATGGAAAGAAAGCATCCCATCAAAGTTCTTTATTCAGAGTGTCATGGATGCCTCCTTGTACCTCTCATGTATAGGAAGTAATCTCCCCCTGGTCAATCCTTTTGTGCAGTCCGTCTATTTGTAGCCAAATCTGGAGTTGCATTGCTGTAATGAGTATGTTGGCTATGCTGCGTGTTTTGTCTCAGCTGAGGGAAATCTTGCAGTTGTGCAGGCAGAAAGGGAAAAGGAGCAGCTGCTGTATGCACATAGTGTATTCCAATCTGAACAGGAGCATCTTTTGGTCTTTCTGTACACTTGGCCACTTTGCTGGTGTTGGCCCAGGGTAAATGTTTCTGCTTGGGCATGGCGGGAGAGAACTCTGGTAGTTTGGGTACGCAGAAGTTCACTGAGGTGTAGTAGACTCATTATTTAGTTAACTGTGGAGTATTGACTTGGATGTCTTTATTTACCTCTGGCAAAAGCTGTGTACAGTATGTCGAAGATCATTTGAGTGTGAAGTTTGTTTAATAGTGAAAATAAATTCCACAGTTGTTTAAACATTACTAACGGAGAACTGTTTGAATCAGAGGGGTGTTAGCTTGAATGACCTAAGTCGTCCCATTTGGTTTAACATGGTGACAGAGGAGAAATGAGAAATCCAGATGGAAACCACTGGAGCCAGGAGCAACTTCATCAGTTTATGCCTTGAATTATACCCAGAGGCAATAGTTTGCTTACATTGTGAAGATGTTTGCGTTATCAATTTCTGGAGAATGAACAACAACAAAAATAATCCCACCAACAACCACAAAACAAAAATAAACCCTGGAATCTAGCAGCCCATCCCACTGCCCCACCAGCACCAGAACGCTGAGTTCAGGTTTCTGTAATTAGAATTGTTTACAAAACCTGTGTTGTGCAATGTCTGAGCACACAAGATGTGTACACTTCACTGCTAGTCCACTGTAAGTGTACAGTGTGACTTTTTAACGTATTACAGTTCCTAGCTGTAACTATCCACTTGTGGGTAGTGTAGAGCTCACCTATGAATCAGCAGCTGAGTTTTGAAAACTGAATTAATGAAATATCATTGGTTTAATGCTCTCCTAAAATATGATTTGAAATTAAAAGTATTTTTCAAAATGACACATTTTGACAATGAAATCCAAAGCAGGGTGGGGACAGCCTTAATGTTTTACCAGGTGAGTGTTATTAGTAGCGCTCTGGGATCTAATGTTTTCCTGTTGTAGGCATCATAATACAAGCACCTAAATTCTGAGATTCAAATTTGGTCCAATCTGAAAGCAAGCATTTCTAAACCTTGAGTTAGTAGTATGGCCTAAGAGTGTGATCACATTTATGTATGTAATGTAATTGTAATGTTTGTTGTATGTAATGTCACATTTTCTACTTTAGTCTCTAGGAAAATCCTTTAAAGTGTAACTGCTTGTAGTAAATGTGCAGAAGTATATATCACTGGTTTGTTTCTAGATGAAATGTGAGCTGTGCATGCAGTTCAAGATTTAAAAGGTAAAAGCCATTTTTATTCTGTCAGCTGTTGGTTATTTCTTCAGTACTTCAGTGAGCATAGAACCAACACATCCTGACATCACTCAGCAGGACAAGGGAGAAATGTCGCCGCCACCAAAACCCGATATCTGTGTTCTCATGATGAACAGTCTTGAGTCTGCAAGCTGTACACCTTACACAAGCAGATGTGACCACTGAACTTTAACATTATCATGTCTGAATGGCATCTGTAGCTTGGTAAACTTTAAGAGACTAAGATTTTTTTGTTAAGCATGACCTAATCTCTGCAATGGGCAATTTTGCTTTAGTTGATATTCATGATGGTAGAAAGCTTTTTTTTTTTTTAATATAATTTAAATAAATTGCTGAGCAAAACATGAACTCATCCAGTTAGTGGGAAATTTCACATGAATTCATTAATCTTAGTGTTTGCCGAATTTCTTTAGACTGATATAACCAGTGAATCTGATAGAAAAGGAATAATTTGAAGGATTCTGATGAGGAAGGGGATAACTACCACTTAATCAGATGTGCATGACTGTATGTGCCACTTCACATAACAGTTAATTTGCCAAGAAAGCTTTTTGCCTGGTTGTCAAATGCTGGAGTAGAAGACCAATGTCTTATTTTACTGAAAAAAACTATGTTTCTAAAGTATGAATATAACTTCACAGTTTTCAGAGTTTAATGTTGAAGTAACTTGGATTAGCTCAATAATATCAACATTGCATTTACAACTATGTTTGAAACAATTTGTCTGCAAAGGCAGTTAGTTCATAGAATCAACCAGGTTGGAAGAGCCCTCCAAGGTCATCCAGTCCAACCTAGCCCCCAGCCCTATCCAGTCAACTAGACCATGGCACTAAGTGCCACATCCAGTCTTTTCTTGAACACCTCCAGGGATGGTGACTCCACCACCTCCCCGGGCAGCCCATTCCAATGCCAATCACTCTCTCTGGGAAGAACTTCCTCCTAACATCCAGCCTGTACTTCCCTCATCACGACTTGAGACTGTGTCCCCTTGTCTATTGCTGGTTAAATCAAAGATGCAACCGTAGAGTTGGTAGACTGCTAAATCTTTTCAACAGCTGCTGTGAAATAGAAAGGATGGAAGGAGGAGGAGAGTTCCTGAACATTGATTATTTTCATTTGTGGAAGAGTAACTTGGAAGGCTTGCTTTATTTATGCATTCAATGTGTTTCACATGTTGTGAATTGAAAATACAGCATTCTCTGAAGTCAGATCATTTGCAGTGAAAACCATCTGCATCCAGAAATCTGTGCAACTTCTTCAATGTATTGTTCACTGTGTGGAGAAAAACTGTATGTTTTATTGCTGATTGCTAAATTCAGACATTTCCTTTGCTGGTTAAAGTTTATAAGTCTTCTCTGTTCCTAAAGGAAATGAAATGTCTCTAAGTCTTTCAATAAATAATGCTGAAAAATATGGGAATTTTCATTACTAACCTCACTGAGATAAAGCATTTATTTGTAGCATGTATGTTTGTGTGCTGTCACATATGGCTGATATCTAAGAATATTCTTTATTTGTAATTCCAGGTACGTGGCTTTATGTGTTGCACTTGGGTTTTGTAAATCTTGTAGGAGTGTTGAGTGGCTGTTGATACCTTATGCTGAAACATTCCAGGATAATAAGTCTAGTGCTGAAAAGAAGACTTAGATTAAAATTCCCCTTTCCCTTAAGACTTCCTTCTGTATAGCAGTTGGTTTTTTTTCTGGTGCAAGGTTCCTGTAGTTATGACCAGCAGAACTGTTTTGTATGTAACCTTGTCTTGCACAAATGACTCCGTCACAACAGAGTGTAAGCTTATTTTCCAAAGTACAACAAACAAGAACTGGGGATATTTGGTAACTGTTTTGTAATCTTTTTAGTTTCATAACCCTATCTTGACCCTCTCTAAGACTTGGTCACAGGATTCTTTTTGTATATTAGGCATTCTTTTTCACAGTTAAGAAACCTCTGAATATGCTCTTTGTCATAATGAAAAAAAGCTAAAAATATTAAGTTTTTTATGTAAATGTTTTCTGGTAACTTATGAAACCACAATCACCTCAGTTGCCTCTAGATTCACTGCTTAACAGCATGGTTCAGATGTAAGTTATCTATACTACAGTTATTAGTAGTAAGACAGATTACTACAGTTATAGAATGAACAGGTTGACTTTGCTGATTACTATTCATACAAAAACATTCCTAAAACTGAAACCAAAATTCAGAAGAACGACCCCACAGCCTTGCCAGTGACTAAATGGCTTCATATGTTCAGTTTAACTGGTGACTTTTTTTTAACAGGAAGCTAGTATGGCTTTCAGAAATGTTGGCATGTTTTAAAATATTTGTTTCTTTCCAGTAATTTTTAGAAATAATTCTATTCCAAGCTTGTGTACCTTTGATGAATCAAAATACTGTCCAAAGTCCATATGATGTTGAAATTGTCAAGTGTGACAAAACAAGGTTGGCTGATTTCCTGGGAGGAGATCTCTGAATGATCTTTTGTCAGAAACAGAAATGAAATCTGCAGAATTGGTGCTGGAACCAGTTTATTCCATCTTTATACTGTGTGTTCATTTGCCTTTTGTATAAAAAAAACCTATTAAGACTTTTTCCCCCACCCCCTCCACCCACTCCAGGGAGGCAACAATGCAGGGCATACAGTTGTTGTGGATTCTGTGGAGTATGACTTTCATCTTCTGCCAAGTGGGATCATCAATCCAAAAGTCACTGCATTCATTGGTAAGTAGGGCATCTTGTAGTTACAGATTTTTGACATAGTAAAGTACCAAAATAGATGTAAGGACATACAGGATCACATTTTTTTCCCCACAAATTCTCATAGGCCTGAAATACTCTACTATCTTTTTAATATTTATTGTCTGAACTCAGTTGCAAATTTTGGATTACAGAAGTTTCTTTTACTGTCTTGGAAATTTAATCTCTCTTTTATCTGTCCTGTCAATGTAACAGCTTAGCTGCCTAGCATATCTTCATTCTCTGATTTTCCTCCATCAATTATATATCTTAGGAGAGTACATTAGAAGGTTTAGTGTAGCACCAGCTCTATGTGATGTCAGGATCTATAACGTTTGCTTCTTGAGAGGGAGTTTAGCTTGTTCTTTCTGTTTCTGCAGTCCTACTTACCCCTCCCGCTGTTGGAATCCTGTTTCAAATCCCCTGTGGTTTTTTTGTTTTGTTTTATTTGCTTGCTGTGTGTTTTTTTTGTGTTGGTTTGTTTGTGTGTTTTGTTGTTTGGTTGTTGTGTTGTGCTTTGAGGTTTTTTCTTCTCTCTTTTTTAACCTTTGGATAGCTTATATGACCAACCTACTTAATGCTGCATAGTCCTTAAAATCTCCTGAAAACGGGATTAAATGTAAAACTTGTCTACATGGTATTTTAACTATGCCTGTGCACTGTTTCACAGTGAACTGGGGGCACTGAAAGGCTATGACCTATCAACATTTCCATCCTGCTTTATTGATACCCAAAACTCTTGTTCCTTACACAGTGTACTTGTCCAACCATAACTATTGCCACACTCTTCCTGTCACCTCTTCTTGGTTGTCTCATTGCTTTGAGCCTTTAGTCCTGTCTCTCATCTTGGCACATGTGTCATGAGTAAGTGGTCATTGACAGTTTGCTAAAGAGCATAGCAACTGAAGAGCCTTTGTTACTTGTTACTGGAGTCTTAAAAGTGCTTGCCAAAGTCTTAGGTCCAAGTTGTAGTGACTGTTTACTCAACAGTCAACATAAACTCTTTACTTAGTGAGAATTGGTTTAATGCTTCTTTTAAGCTGTTATATTGTGACTTGATAGTGGGATAGTTGTGGATCAGCTTCCGCTACCTAATATTTCTACAGAAATTGAGCCAATGAGCATGGAAATAGATTCCCTCTGGTGAAGGTGAGGCTGGGATATTAACGCGATTCTAGTTTTGATGGCTAAGGCAGATGATGCTCCTTTTATAGTCTTTTGATGTGTTACTGTACTATGTTTCTTTAGAAGATTATTGATTGAAAACAGTAAAAAAGGATGCCTATTGGCCACATTTTATTTGATAGATTTAGGATTGGGTAGGGAAGATACCATCCCTTAAAAATACTGCATGCAGGAGAGAGCTTTTTACAAATCCCCTTGTCTGTATCTACTATCTCTTGATTTTTGTCTGTTCTGAGGTTTACTGTTCTAAGTTTTTTTTATGGGTCTTGTTTTTGAAATACTTTTTGTTTAAAAAAAAATCTGGCTTCGTATTCCACTGAAAGGGCTTACAGATTCAGAAATAAAAAAGGGCAAGGGCAAAAGAATTAGAGTATTAAAATAAATTATGACTATTGATAGGACTATGCTGTCAAGGTTAGAATAGAATAGAATCAACCAGGTTGGAAGAGACCTCCAAGATCATCCAGTCCAACCTAGCACCCAGCCCTAGCCAGTCGATTAGAACATGGCACTAAGTGCCTCATCCAGTCTCTTCTTGAACACCTCCAGGGACGGTGACTCCACCACCTCCCTGGGCAGCCCATTCCAACGCCAATCACTCTCTCTGCCAACAACTTCCTCCTAACATCCAGCCTATACTTCCCCTGGCACAACTTGAGACTGTGTCCCCTTGTTTTATTGCTGATTGCCTGGGAGAAGAGACCAACCCCCACCTGGCTACAACCTCCCTTCAGGTAGTTGTAGACAGCAATGAGGTCCTCCCTGAGCCTCCTCTTCTCCAGGCTAAACAACCCCAGCTCCCTCAGCCTCTCCTCATAGGCTTTGTGTTCCAGGCCCTTCACCAGCCTCGTTGCCCTTCTCTGGACACGTTCCAGGTTGCAGTGAAGTTCTAAATACTTTGTATTTTAGTGTTTAGAATGTTTTTAGTGCTTAGAACATTTTTATCTGTGTGAACTCAGGTAATAGGCAAATAGTTTTGAATGGCAGGTTCCTTTATTCTTTTGCTAGATGTCATCATACTGATAGCTTTGGATCAGTATGATCCTTAAGGTGACCAATGACCTTAAGGTGATCCAATTTTACTATATGGAAGTGCTCCTCCTCAGACACTACGTGATACTGATTAACTGTACAGCCTAGTAGTCTTTTTTCTGAGCAGTGCTGCAGCAGTTAGGTAAGCGAGCTTGCTTTTGATGGAGCTTTTTCCTCTCTTATTTCTGCTAGTTTTTTGACAACCCAAACACTATATACAGAGTAACCTGTGTCTTTTTTTAAGAGTTAAGGGGTAATAAGGCAAGAAACTAATAAAAATATAAATTATATATTAATTCAGCTCCACCTCCCACATATCTCTATATACACAAGTTATAAAGGTTTGCTATTCGATTGAGAAATTGTCTTCACAATAGGAATGGCTACAAATAGTTTGAGAACAGTACTTGGAAAAAGATAAATCCAAAAGCATTGTTATGTTACCCCACTACCAAAAGGTATGAAGTTCCTGGACATTTTAGGACTGTATCAGTTACTCAATCAGCTGCTTGCTCATTGTGGAAACTTAGCTTTTTGTCTGTCTTTTATTGGAAAATCCTCCTGAACTGCTGATGCTGCTACTTATAGTCCATATGTGTGGAGGGTAAAGACCCAGGAAAGCCTGACACCTGGCTTAGGGGGAGAGCCCAGGTGAGGACACAGCCTCAGGCTACGCCAGGGGAAATTTAGGCTTGAGGTGAGGAGAAAGTTCTTCACTGAGAGAGTCATTGGCTACTGGAATGGGCTGCCCAGGGAGGTGGTGGAGTCGCCGTCCCTGGAGCTGTTCAAGGCAGGATTGGACGTGGCACTTGGTGCCATAGTCTAGCCTTGAGCTCTGTGCTAACGGGTTGGACTTGATGATCTATGAGGTCTCTTCCAACGTTGGTGATGCTGTGATACTGTGAATCCACTGATCCACAAGCCTGAGAGAGGGAGGTATCTCTCCTGGCTCACTTCATCCCAGCTTCCCCATTTCCTCCCAGATTCATCTTTTCAGGGGGTAAATGAGGAAGGGAAGGGGTAGGTTTGGATGTACTGCGACATCTGTTTACAACAGAGGAGATCCTAGTGTTTCTAATGGTAATGGAAGTGTGTGAAGCTTTTAAAAAACAATAGGGTTATTAAAGTACAGAGAAAGAAGTTAATTTTACATACGAGGGAGAGGAAGTTACGCTCTGGACTGTCCCACGATGCTGTTTACCCTTTGTTCTGATTTAAAGTGAGAGCTTGTTGAGTTTATTAAAGAGATTCAAACTCATACCTGAGGTGTAAATCAGTCTTTTACAGACATATTGCTAAGAACAAAGCTGGCAGTGTCTTGTAAGTGTAAAAAGTTAAATATTGTGCATACAAAATAGAAAGTGCCTTTGAATTACTTAGAATATTTTCCCCCTGGTCAGCATAATTGTGTACATTTTGTATCATCATTTTCTTCAGGAAACGGTGTCGTAATTCATTTGCCAGGACTCTTTGAAGAAGCTGAAAAAAACTTAGAGAAAGGAACAGGTGAGAAAATCTTAAGATACCACTGTTAAAACAGTTTGTGGGGCTCTTCTCAAAGGATAGAGAATGCCTCTGTAGAGGTTACACAAAATGTGTCTTTCCAGAGCTTTGTTAGGCTGCTAGAGTACAGATAAAAGCAGTCTACAGTTTCAGAAGACGACATGTTCTAAATGTGAATTATCTGCAGACATTTTTCTTTGCTTAAAGCACTGAATTAAGAAGTCAAACAACTTGTTAAAGTGTGTTACCTGTTCATTATCAGTTTACATCTTACAATATTAGTGTACAGTTTGATGATACATATAACCAAATAGTAATCATTTCTTGGGTTTGAATACGTCTGTGCCCATGCTTAGCAGCAGTCTGTTAAAAAGGAGGTATATCAGTGGCCTAGATTATTCAAAACCAGTAAGATACTGATTGCTGAAATTGAGGAACTAGTAGAATAGCTGGAATTAATCTACAGAATCCTCTTGACTTCTCAGCTTTATAGGCTGATACCAAGTTGTACTGATTGAAATCTTACTGTTTTGTCCTCCGGAATGTGATTGCTTCGCCTTTAAATAGATTGACTGAAGACTAGACATGAAAAATGCTTATCCTTTATACATCAGAAGACGACAATACTATACAAAACATGATTTGAACTATTCCATTTTGTCTTTTAAGGTCTGGAAGGCTGGGAAAAAAGACTAATTATTTCTGACAGGGCTCATATTGGTAAGTTCCTGCTTGTGTTTTTGTTAATCTTTGTTTTCTCTGAAGTTTCCATGGCAGTAGAAGCAAGGCAACTCTTAGCCATCTCTTTATATAAGTATATAATTTTGGTGGAGTTAAGTTTCCATATGTCACTTAAAAAAAAATTGCTCGCCACTCAAGACCCTCCCAAATTTGTATTCTAGAGTCTCCTTAATCCAATTCCATAATCAGGAAAGGAGGTTTACTTTCCAAGCCAAATATCACAGTTGCAAAGCAGTTCAGAAAGTAATTGGCTGAAGAACTTGTTTCCCCTTTCGTTGTAAAAGCAGTGCTGCTTATAGCAACTTTTCTGCTGGGAAATCATGAAACTGAGATTGACTTCCAAACTAATGGGCTCCCTACCAAGTAAACTGCCACATACTTCAGAAGGGAGACCTTATGGGAATGACTCTGTAGGGATGGTGAGAATGGCTGCCCTCATTTCACAGAACTCTTCAGTCAAGTGTTGATTCCAGCTGAAGTGTTGCAAGCAGCTCTGTAGTTCAGAGCCTGGGTTAAACCAGAGTCCAAACCACCAACACAGAGCTTCAGAGGCTCTTTCTGTATCAATCCTAGGACATTTTTATTGCATAAATTGATCCCTTAAATGAGATCTTTAGATATAGTAACATGAAAGTTATTTAATTGCATGTCTGCTCTGGTAGTTGCCCTCTGAAGATGCGAACATTTTAGTCTTTGTCAGTGAAAAGCTTTGCTTTTGGTTTTGTTTTCTGTTGTGATTTTTGTGTTGTTTGTTTGTTTATTTGGTTTGGTTTCCATTTTTTTCTTTTTAACTGCTCTGAAATGGCTTCATGAGTGAACATGTTATTTCAGAATAAATGCTTTCCCTTTGGGGTAACTAGTGAGTTACCCCAAAGTACTGAGGTACTGAATACCCCAAAGTATGCGTGAATACCTGTTCCTGAATTACCAATATCCTTTCTGTAGCACAGAAATCACTGTAGGTGAATTACTTGGAAGTGACTAGATTATTAGAAAATCTGTTCAGCAGTGATTAAATTGCAATGGCAATACTGGAAGGATTTAGTAGCTAAACAGGTCCTGAGTAAAAAGAACCAGTTATTGACTGTCGTTTACTGTCATTCTACTTAACATAAACAAATGTACAGACTGCTTCTCCTAGAAAAGTTCTGATGGCAATCTGGAGATCTGTTTGCATGATAGTATTGGTGATCTGTGAATGATTAGTCTGTAACAAAAGATCAACCAAAACAGATTCAAGCTGCTGGGGGATTATACAATCCTTTAAAAAAAAAATTGGCATATGTGGAAATAAACACAAAGATAAATTGCTAAGACAAACAAGGTAAACCCACTCTTGTTCTTGAGAGACTATTTATTAAATGAGTCTTTCTTGGAACTTGTCAGTCTTTCCTCTGTAATGTGTGTGTTAGTTGTTTATCTTTCTTGGGTCGGTGCAATCCCAGGCACAGATACAGGCTGGGTGATGAATGGCTGGAGAGCAGCCCTGAGGAAAAGGACCTGGGGGTCTGGGTCGACGAGAAGCTCAACATGAGCCGGCAGTGTGCACATGCAGCCCAGACAGCCAACCGTGTGCTGGGCTGCATCAAGAGAAGTGTGGCCAGCAGGGCAAGGGAGGGGATTCTCCCCCTTTACTTTGCTCTCGTCAGACCCCACCTGGAGTACTGTGTGCAGTTCTGGAGCCTCCAGCACAAGAAGGACATGGAACTGCTGGAGCGGGTCCAGAGGAGAGCCACGAAGATGATCAGAGGGCTGCAGCAGCTCTGCTGTGAGGACAGGCTGAGAGAGTTGGGGCTCTTCAGCCTGGAGAAGAGAAGGCTTCGAGGAGACCTTAGAGTGGCTTTCCAGTATCTGAAGGGAGCCTACAGGAAAGCTGGGGAGGGACTATTTACAAGGTCTAGTAATGTTAGGACGAGGGGGAATGGGTTTAAGCTGGCAGAGGGGAGATTCCGACTGGATGTTAGGAGGAAGTTCTTTACAGTGAGGGTGGTAAGACACTGGCACAGGTTGCCCAGGGAGGTTGTGGATGCTTCCTCCCTGGAGGTGTTTAAGGCCAGGCTGGATGAGGCCTTGAGCAAGCTGCTCTAGTGGGAGGTGTCCCTGCCTATGGCAGGGGGTTGGAGCTGAATGATCCTTGAGGTCCCTTCCAACCTAAACCATTCTATGATTCTTAGGTGGTATCTGCCAAAAGTTAAATTGGTTTTTGTCAACCTGCTAAACTCTTGCACCACTGTTCGTATCTGACATGACTTCTATAAGGAATGTTTTTGCATAATCTTCGTTGTCAATAATGTATAATGCTTTAAAAAATACAGAGTTCCTGAAAATTACACTGGTTTACACAATATATGTTAGTGGGAGCTTTTGTAATTCCAGGTGTACTTAAATTATCACAGTATCATAGTATCATCAGGGTTGGAAGAGACCTCACAGATCATCAAGTCCAACCCTTCACCACAGAGCTCAAGGCTAGACCATGGCACCAAGTGCCACCTCCAATCCTGCCTTGAACAGCTCCAGGGACGGCAACTCCACCACCTCCCTGGGCAGCCCATTCCAGTGTCCAGTGACTCTCTCAGTGAAGAACTTTCTCCTCACCTCAAGCCTAAATTTCCCCTGGCACAGCCTGAGGCTGTGTCCTCTCGTTCTGGCGCTGGCCACCTGAGAGAAGAGAGCAACCTCCTCCTGGCTACAGCCACCCCTCAGGTAGTTGTAGACAGCAATAAGGTCACCCCTGAGCCTCCTCTTCTCCAGGCTAAACAACCCCAAATTGATGTTGTCTAAAATATAAAAATAAAATGCCTTAAGAAATCTTTAGAAGGAATGTGAATATTTACTTAAGTTCCCAGCTTAAATTTCAGCAGTATGACATTTTTTAATACAGCCTGTTTTCCAGGATCTTTTTAAACTCTGTAGTGGATTAGGAACTTCCTTTGTTGTCGATTACATTCTTTTGGGCCACTACATAGCTGAAATGGCTTAGTTATTCTGTAGGAGGTCTACGCAGTGTAGAAGTACTACAGAAAAAATACCACTTAAAAAAAAACCCTCTGAAAAACCTAAGAGCTCTTACCTGTGAAAAATGCAACTTGTGAAAGAGGAGAAAAACTCTACCATTTAATTTCTTCCACACTGATTACCAGGGCTAGAATTGCTTTGAAGAAATCCATTACTGATGAAGTAATTTGTTTCATTCAAATTCCTATTTAAGTTATATATATATATATATTTTTTTTTTTTTTAGTATTTGATTTCCACCAAGCTGCTGATGGCATCCAAGAACAACAGAGGCAAGAACAAGCAGGAAAGAAGTAGGTAGTTTTGTCAGATGTTGAATAACTTAGCACAAATACTGTTTTTGATACATTTATTCTGTTATTGCTTGCCATTGAGGTTATAAAAAGTAGTTTTATTTTGTCAGATGTTGAATAACTTAGCACAAATACGGTTTTTGATACATTTATTCTGTTATTGCTTGCCATTGAGGTTTTAAAAAGTAGTTTTATTTTGTCAGATGTTGAATGACTTAGCATTCAACATCTTAGGTTTTTGATACATTTATTCTGTTATTGCTTGCCATTGAGGTTTTAAAAAGTAGTTTTATTTTGTCAGATGTTGAATGACTTAGCATTCAACATCTTAGGTTTTTGATACATTTATTCTGTTATTGCTTGCCATTGAGGTTTTAAAAAGTATTAATTATCCTTGTAACTCTTAAATGTGCAGTATGCAGCAATTGTTTCTTACACTTGTGTCCTCCAGTGGCTAGCAAAAGATTGATACTCTTAATGAAAGGATTGTATCTTGGTATTTTGCCTTACAAAGAACTTCCTAGTTCTTAATTTGCTTTATAAAAGGGTTCCTGCTCTCTAGTGTTTTGTTTACTGAAGGTATTTGGTTCTGTAAAAATAACTTCTAAGTTTTTGAGGATTGAACAACCCCTCTCATTCCCAAATAACCGAGAGGTCTGATAGGACTAATTTGCTATCTCTTGATGTTTTGTTGTCAGAAGTGAAGATAAATCATAGAATTGTACAATGGTAGGGGTTGGAAGGATCTCTGTAAATCATTGAGTCCAACCTCCCTGCCAAAGCATGATCACCTAGGACAGGCCACAAAGGAGCACACCCAGGTGGGCTTTGAAGAGGAGACTCCACAACCTCTGTGGGCATCCTGTTCCAGTGTTCTGTCACCCTCACAGTCAAGAATTTTTTTCGCATTTTGAGGTGGAACTTCCTGTGTTCCAGTTTGTGTCCATTGCCTCTTATCCTATCACGGGGTACCACTGAAAGGAGGCTGGCCCCCTTCTTGACACCCACCCTTCTGATATTTGTAGACGTTAGTAAGATCCTCTCTGTCTTCTCCAGACTAAACAGCCACAGGTTTCTCAGCCTTTCCTCTTCAGGCAGATGTTCAGTCCATTAACCATCCTTGTAGCCCTCCACTGAACTTTCTCCAGTAGTTCCCTGTCCATCTGTGGTAGTTTGGGAGTTTCCCTCCCACTACGAGATTCACCAGACTAACTCAGCCAGCTGGAAGTTAAGGAATGAAGCTATATTTTACAGCTTAGCACAGATATTGCAAATACATGGATGTTTACAGCTACATACAATTACATACAAGTTAAAAGTAATACAGAAATTCAAAACCCTTCCTGAACAGCAGAAACTACCCGGGAGGGCTCTGAGCCAACTCCCCTCTGTTTTTCCCACCCCCTCTCTTATATCAGAATCTCCTACATGCAAGAGATGAGATGTAAAAAGCTGACAAGAGGCTAGAAGAAGAATTATTAGATCAAGGTACAAAGGTTCAGGTAGAGATAGTTAGTATGGTGAGCAGCAGCCAAAGACTGACTGACTTTGTTTATGTTCCTTGGTTTTATATCTGTCAGCAGAAGTTATCAGTGATATAGACATCATTATTGTTTTATTTTCACAGTCAGTGATCTAATTTCCCTCATTAAAACATTCCAATTAGCCTCAAACCAGCACACTGTCTTGAACTGGGGAGCCCAGAACTGGACATAGTATTTCAACTGTGGTGTTACTAGGCAAAGTAGAGGGGCAGAAGAGCCTCCCTTGATCTGCTAGCTATACTCTTTAATAGTGCACCCTAGGATGTCATTTGCCTTGACTGCCAGGGCACATTGCTGTCCCATGTATAACTTTTTGTCCACCAGGACTCTTCAGGTCCTTCTACGTGAAGCTACTTTCCAACAGACCAGCCTCTAATGTGTACTGGTGCATGGTGTTATTACTCCCTAGTTGACAGGCTCTGCACCTACCCTCGTTGAACTTCATTAGGTTCTCGTTTGCCTGACTCTGGTCTGTCCAGATCTTGGTGAATGGCAGCACAGCCTTCTGGTGTGTCAGCCAATCTTCCCAGTTTTGTATCATCAGCAAACTTCCTGAGGGTACACTCTTCTTCATTCAGGGTATTGATGAAGATGAACAAGGCTGGACTGAGTGCTGACCCCTAGGAAATACCACTAGCTACAGGTCTCCAGCTGAACTCTGTGCTGTTAGTCACAACACTCTGAGCTGTATCATTTAGTTAGTTCTCAATCCATCTTGCTGTCCACTATTCTAACCCCTCTCCTGAGCTTACCTATGAGGATGTTACAGGAGACAGTGTCAAAAGCCTTGCTAAAGTCAAGGTACACAACATCCACTGCTCTCTCTGCATCTACCCATTTAATCACACCTTCGTAGAAGGCTGTCAGATTAGTCAAACATATTCTCCTTGTCCACTACATCCTGCTGCTGACTTTCTGTAGCTTCTGAAACTTTTTAAAGAGCTAGCATCTGTGATTTCCAAGTAATTTACTAGTTCTTGCAGATGGGGGAAGAAGCTGATGGAATTAACTGTGACATGTCTATAGGTGCAAAGTAATACATCATTACAGGCTCCTGAGATACCACTAAAGTTAATCTCTCTTGAAAGTGGTGTCTGCATGAATGAAAAGCAATTCTTCCTTACTGAGACCTGGAAAAAGTTATAATCCATGACAGTAACCTGTAAGAGTGTCTGATTTGGGCATATCTTACTTCACACAACTTAGAGTCATAGAATCAACCAGGTTGGAAGAGACCTCCAAGATCATCCAGTCCAACCTAGCACCCAGCCCTGTCCAGTCATCTAGACCATGGCATTAAGTGCCTCATCCAGGCTTTTCTTGAACACCTCCAGGGATGGTGACTCCACCACCTCCCTGGACAGCCTGATTATCATAAGACCGTCTCATGTTTGTTGAGGGTAGGGAGTTGAAATAGCCTGCTAACATGTCTAACTGTAGATTTGACTGCACAGCATATTTGGTATTAACATTGTTTTGGGTATAACACTCCAAAGTTGATAATTGTAAATACTAAGGTGTTGGTTTTTTTCTGAATGCTTTTACCTGTTCAAATGTAGCTCAGAAAGTTGTGAGTAGGGCTTATGTAGCTTTGCTTGCACAAAGGTTATAGAAAAGGTAAATAATGCAGTATGTTATACGTAATTATTTTAATTTCTGTAAATACAGTTATCTGACAGCTTAAATTGTGTATGAATTGGCACATCTTTATGAGACTATATAAATGGAAACCACCCTCTCCTTAGAAAAATTCGTTGTGGAGAGCATGAATTCGAATGGAGGCCAGAGTCAATCATTTAAGCCACAATGTCCTCCTGTAGTTAAATAACTCTGTGATGCAAAGTCAATTAGAATGTCTTTCTTTTTGAACTGGAGGCAAATGTATTGCTCCCTGAGCTTACTCACCATTGAGTCTGATTGGAAGAATTTTGTTTTTATCAAGGTTATTGTGTTGTATCTATTCCAAACTACTAATTACCAAACTAAATCTAATTATGTGCTGGTTGTGAACTGTATTTCAATTCACTCACATTTCAGTTTGATAGCTTTCAACATCATGACCTGTATCTTCTAATTGAAATAGAATCCCTCCTGAACTGAGTTGTTTGGTATGGTTGCATCAGGGTGGTTTGAAGACCACTCTGCGAATGCAGAACTTGTAATTGAAGACAATAAGGCTTTGTGTGTCTGCCAGGGAAAAACACTAAAACAATGGAAGTTAAACCTAAGTGCAGAGCTATGCTCAGCACTGTTTCCTGTTTTCCTGGCTCCAACTTAAGTGTTTAGAATGAAATTAAATATTTCTTGCATAGAAAACTGTAAATCCATCCTGTTACTGCTCCCTGTTCATGGAGGACTTTCTTAAGGTCTTCAGGAGAATTTTTTAGGAAGATTTGCAGCTTCAAGTCAAAATACTTGAGGGTGTTGTCAACATTCACTTCCACTGGTAGAAGAGTTGGGAATTGGACACGAATAAGTACGTAAGAGTACTAAAGTATGAAAAGTTACTGATTTAAAGCCAGAAGTATGTAGAATATGCCTATGTTTATGTCTGTGAACAGTGACATTCTGAAACCTAAGTTGCATGCTAACAGTATCTCATGTTTTAAATGCTTAAAACAAGGTTCTAAATGTCAGCATTTCATTTTATGCTAAAGATCTATTAGCTTTAAAGAAAAATCAGCTTAGTTTTATATAAATAATAACTATTGTTATTATCTTTTGCAAGTTTGGGCACTACGAAAAAAGGAATTGGTCCAGTGTATTCTTCAAAAGCAGCTCGAAGTGGACTCAGAATGTGTGATCTTGTTTCTGATTTTGATGAATTTTCTGAGAGGTAATTTCTGTGTTTTAATGCATGGCTGTGAGCATAGTCTTAGGTTTCTGGGTTGTACCCTGTGTAAGGAGTTGCATCTGTTTGATGTTACTTTTTAAAGTAAAAATGATTGTCAAATAATTTGACTCATAATTTATTATTTATAATTTATTAATGTCCAAATTTATTGTTAAATATTTTATTGCTTAAACCACATAATGATTTTGAATATGTAACCAGTAAAATATAAGGTTGATGGAGACACGAGGAGGAAAACAAACAAAAACCTTAGTGAAGCTTTTTTGCCTTTCAGGTTCAAAGTGTTAGCCAATCAGTACAAAGCGATATATCCTACCTTAGAGATAGATATTGAAGGGGAGTTGAAAAAGCTCAAGGTAAGCCTGTGTCTGTCTGTACAATACAGTCACTCTGTGCAGTTTGTCAGTCACCAAGAGATTTACACATGGGAGCAGTTAAAATGTGACACCTGGGAAGCTGGTACCTACTTACCTTAGAGTCCTCTAGTATTCTTAAAGACCACTTTTGACCCCGATTTATGCAGCCTTTCAAAATTTGGCTCCAGGAGAAAGATTGTAAACTTGAAGAAAAAGACAAGTACAGAGAGAATTATTTTTGCCTTCCACTTGCTCAGACATGCTGACTAGGAGAAAAAAACACCAAAGTGTAGAAAGTATGTTTCATTGTAAAGGAGCATATGAATTCCTTGTGTCTTTCTGACACGCAAGAACTGAAGCAAATTATCATTCTAATTGTAAGTCTCAAGGAAAAAAACCCATGTCTAACAGCATAGAAAAATGTTAGCTGATAGCAGCAGAACTAATGAAACCTGACTGCTAGCAAAATAGTCCTGTGGTTAATTATGCATTCTGATTTGATGTTTTCCACACAGTTGGGATAGTTGTGAGATTTCTCATTAGTATTAGTTCTTTCAGTGCAATTTTTTTTAGTGCACCTAAGTTCTTATTTGAAAAACATTTTCAGGTATATTACCCTTATGCAGATTTTCTGTTCATTCATTTTATAGGGACTTAACTATATGAGATTTATTCTGTATAGTAATAAGATATTTTCTATATATAAAACTTAACCAAATTTGACAAACTGTTTAAAGTGCAGGGTTCTGCACTTTAGCCACAACAACCCCAAGCAGCGCTACAGGCTGGGGACAGAGTGGCTGGAGAGCAGCCAGGAAGAAAGGGACCTGGGGGTACTGGTGGATAGTAGCTGAACATGAGCCAGCAGTGTGCCCAGGTGTCCCTGCCATAGGTTGGAGCTGGATGATCCTTGAACTCCCTTCCAGTCTAAACCATTCTGTGATTCTAAGAGAGCTAATGGCATCCTGGCCTGCATCAGGAACAGTGTGGTCAGTAGGAGAAGGGAGGTTATTCTTCCCCTGTACTCAGCACTGGCCAGGCCACACCTTGAGTACTGTGTCCAGTTCTGGGCTCCTCAATTCAAGAAAGATGTTGAGGTGCTGGAAAGTGTCCAGAGAAGGGCAACAAGGCTGGCGAGGGGCCTGGAACACAAACCCTATGAGGAGAGGCTGAGGGAGCTGGAGTTGTTTAGCCTGGAGAAGAGGAGGCTCAGGGGGGACCTCATTGCTGTCTACAACTACCAGAGGGGAGGCTGTAGCCAGGTGGGGGTTGGTCTCCCAGACAACCAGCAACAGGACAAGGGGACACAGTCTCAAGTTGTGCCAGGGGAGGTACAGGCTGGATGTTAGGAGGAAGTTCTTGCCAGAGAGAGTGATTGGCATTGGAATGGGCTGCCCAGGGAGGTGGTGGAGTCACCATTGCTGAAGGTGTTCAAGAAAAGATTGGATGAGGCACTTAGTGCCATGGCCTAGTTGACTGGCTAGGGCTGGGTGCTAGGTTGGACTGGATGATCTTGGAGCTCTCTTCCAACCTGGTTGATTCTATTCTATGTTATGTAGGATCAATAGCACTTGCACTGTAACTGGCTTTATCATAATTCAGTCTTACTGTACTCTTTTGTATTATTCAGGGCTACATGGAAAAAATAAAACCAATGGTAAAGGATGGTGTTTATTTCATGTATGAGGCTTTACATGGACCACCAAAGAAGATCTTAGTAGAAGGTGCAAATGCAGCTCTGCTGGACATAGATTTTGGTAAGTATAATCTTTTTGAGGCACATGTCACTATATACTTAACCTTGTGGAAGAGGAACACTAAATGTAAACTCTTCTGTGCTTACCTGTTCTTATGGCAGTGTTTTGGAAGAACAGTACTCTCTATGAAAAGCAAATAATTAGAAGGGAAGTTTTAATTAACTTCTCTCAAAAAGCTTTAGACTTTCCCCCAAAGTAATTACTTGAATGACTTAAATAGTGTTGGCTATTCGGTGTCTGTACACTTCATATGAAATATCTCAGTTATGTGTTTATGGAGGATACTTGGTAAGAAAAATGGAGAGTTTTGAGAGGGAAAGTATATATGTAAAGTATTTGTTGACTTTTCAGGAGTCAGTTTTCATTTTTTTAAACCTTTTACATAAACCAAACTTTTCCACTGTTTCCCTAGGTAGGTACACTCAATGGGTTTGACACTTGGCTTTAAAATAGACAAGTTTTAGCCCAAACATTTGCTATATTTCATTACTGAGTATGCTGAATGAGGTAATTTTCTGTGCCTTGTTCCACATAAATCTCTAGTACTGAAAATGAGTTTTATGAATATGTGTGGTCTTTTTAACATTGAGTGGAAGATAAACCACTGTCAGTAGAGTACACTGGGAGCTGAAAAATGAGTGAAGACTGCCTCATTGACTCTCTGACATCCAATAGCAATATATACCTGTCAGTAAAAAAAAAAATGCTTAACTACTGTGTCCAGAGAAAGACAAAGAGTAATTAATGCTTGAAAACTGCACTTGCATGTCATCTGTAAGCCTGTGCCTCTCTTGTGAGATAAGAGGGTAGGCAGAAGAAGCTAGAGGTATCTGAAGCTAGTCTGCAAAACCTCACTGAAGAGGCTGAATGTTTTTGACTTTTTAAAATTGTCTGTATTGATAAATTACAGCCATACAATTGTCTTGATTGGAAGAGACCTCCAAGATCATTGAGTCCAACTCATCAACCCAACCCCACCATGGCCACCCAACCATGTCCCCAGGTGCCACGGCCACAGGTTTCCTGAACGCCTCCAGGGATGGGGATTGCTTTCAGTTCCTTCTGTCTTGACCGTTCCTCTCACACTCATCTTCTGTCTTGACTGTTCCTCTCACACTCATCTTGACTCTTAAAGAGAAAAAAATGTCTGAAGCCTAAGGTAGAAGTTTTGTGCTTATCTGCTCTTACTGTGTGGCTGAAGCATCTGTTCACAACTCAAATCAGCTAAAGACTGACATGCTCTGTTACATCTTCTGTTACTGAAAAAAAAAAGGAATCAAAAGTGTAAACTCAAGGATTTTGAGATGTTTAACTTTTCTCTTTGTTGTCAAGGCTGCTTTTAAAATGAGAGCTGAACATTTAAGTGGAGGGATACTCTCACCATTAATGAACCAGGCCTATATTCCACGAGTCATCTCCTTTTTTTTTTTTTTTTCCAACAGTGGTTTGTGATTTTTTTTTTCATATGGTCATGTAAGCAAAATTTTCTTTCTGGAATTCTACATGTCTTTGCAGTTTCTCATCCTTACTATGCATTGAGCAGTTTGTAGAGGGTTTTTTGTTTGTTTTTCCCTCTCAAAATGTAAAGTGATGAACTTGCATTCTCTGCCCTTTTAATGCCAGTTTCTGAAGAGTCTCCCTGCAAATTTTCATACTGCTCTATTAGTGATTATATTTTATTTATGACAGCAAGGCATGATTTTCTGGTGTCTTATCCCCAGTTTTTTACTTGCACCATCATTGAGAATTGTTACAAAGTCAACTTTTGTCTCTGGTAAGATTTCTACCTTTTTAAATAAAGAGTAGTGATGCAATGTATATAGAAAGCTAAGAGCTAATCAGATACATTCTTGACCATAAAATACATTCACTGTGTATTTTATTAGTGTTGTGAAACCAAGGTAAGTGCAGTGCAAGTACTATTCCTCACCAGGTTAGATTTATTTATTTTCAGATAGTTTAAAACCAATGTTTTAATAAGTTTTTTGGTTTGTTTTTTTTTTTTTAACAGGCACATATCCTTTTGTGACTTCTTCGAACTGCACAGTTGGAGGTGTGTGTACGGGTCTGGGCATGCCGCCGCAGAACGTTGGGGAAGTGTATGGAGTTGTGAAAGCATATACAACAAGAGTTGGAATTGGTGCCTTTCCTACAGAACAAAACAATGTGAGTATTATCAGTCTTAGATATGACCTGTGTGGTGGTTTGGGTGTTCCCTGCCCCCCTCCACTTTTAGAAATCACCCAGACTAGACTCAGCTGGCTCTGGAAATATGAATGAAGCTTATATTTACAGCTTAGCAAAATATACAAGCAGATATTTACAGTATATACAGTTATAGACAGAAATATACAAGGTAAAAAGGTAATACAGAAACACAACTCCCCTCTCAGAAACCTGAGTCCCCAGGAGGGGCTCTCAACCACCCCCACACCTTCCCCCTACCCCTCTCAACCTTACCCCAGTCCCAAGGAAGAAATGGAGGTTTGGCCAGGGGGATTAAGAAGCAAAGGTGAATCAGCCAAAGCAAATGGAGGGTGAGGTTAGAGAGTAAGATGGAGTTCAGCCAGCAGCCCCGAGCTCCCCAGCAGGTGAAGAGCCGAGAGCAATGTCCAGAGCGAAGTGACCCTATCTATGTTTTGCTTTTTATTCTAATACATCTCAGCGAGACTATGAGGGAAGTAGACATCACCATTGTTTTAATTTCACAGCCTATGATCTAGTCCTTCTCACCAAAACATTCTAGATAGCTTCAAACTAGCACAACCCGAAACAAGATGAAATATCTTGACCTGTCTGTCTTATGTTTTATCTGTTACTGATTAAATAAAAGCAGATGATGGTGTTTGTATGATTCTGGACTGCTCTTATAGGACCCCCAAATCTGATTGTCAGTTTTTCAGACATTCCTGTGGCTAGAGCAGGAACAAACTGTTGAGAGATTTTTCTCAAATAGCATTCTCTTGATTAAAAATTGCATTTTGTATTTCTGTTCTTGTCCCAGTGGACAGCTATGTGAAAAATTGGGGGAAGAACTTTTAAGGTAATTTAAAATGTTGTAAAACATTGCAAGTATCAAAGCAAGTCATGTATCAAAGACTGAAGAAAAACAAGGCTTATGAAACAGTATTTCTCTTTGTTAGGAAATTGGAGAACTGCTGCAAATGCGAGGTAAAGAGTTTGGTGTTACCACTGGTAGAAAGAGAAGATGTGGCTGGTTGGACCTTGTATTACTTCGATATGCCTACATGATTAATGGATTTACTGCGTGAGTTATTTTGACAGCTCTTCTGGTGACTTGACACGAAATCATGAAATGCTACAGATTACTGTAAACTGTACATACACTAATTAGTAACATTCAGACTGCCAGTGTTGATTTGTTGATTGTTTTGATTAACTATCCCTCGTTTTTCCTAGCATTAAATGTTTTTGTATTTGACATTTTCATACTTGTAAGTTTTTCTCCCTTTTAGCACATTATTTCTCATTTTAAATGATCCAAGAAGGTCTGGAGTATCTTAGGGCTTGCTTGTTGCTTCAAGCTACCTGCCTTCTTATCCCACCGAGCCCAAACCAAAAGTATTAGAAAGGCCTTAAAACCTGATACAGTCTGTGGGGGTTTTGTTAGTCTGGTTTCAAAATAAGAGAGATATAAATTCATCAGTATGTGTAAATGTAGAAATTTCTATATCCTTTCAAGATTTTAATTAAGATGAACAATAGATGCATAGATGTATGGAACAAAACTGGTATAAAATCTCTAGTGGATCAAACTGAGCAAATACATGCTTTATCTAATTTCCCCTGGTTTTCTGGTCCTCTATGGGGTTTTTACCAGATATTTGGTATTGACAGACCCAGTATAGATTATTTTGCTGCCTTCACTGTAGGATAGGAATGTTTGGCAGAGGACAAGCATCAGGCAGAGACAGCAACAGGCATCACGCTATGAAACCATCTCAAATGAAGGGTCATCAAGTATTTTGGCAACACCTTGAACAAATTCTAACCCCTAAAGCTATGGACCAATCACTTTTAATTAGTACCTGCTTGGATTTTGCCATTTTGTTACGGGACTGCATCTAAGGATGCAACAAAAAAAAGGCTGTTTAAGTTGGTGTGAAGTTTGGTGGGGTTGTGTTGTGGGGTGTTTTTGGTGCGTTGGGTTTTTTTTGTGGTGGTGGTGTTGGGTGGTTGTTTTAGTGTAGTTGTTTTTCGAAGTCATGCTAGAGAACTAGTTAATTGTCTTAGCAGCTTTTTTCTAAGGTGGAAAATCAACTGCAGTGTGCAGGAGTTATTTTTTTCTTTCAGTATTTTTACAGTGTTATGAGAGCTGAGAGTTGTTGAACTTGTTTAACCTGAGCAATGTTTCTTCATAGATTGGCACTTACCAAATTGGATATCTTGGATGTATTTCCAGAAATCAAAGTTGGCACTGCATACAAACTAGATGGTGAAATCATACCTCATTTTCCTGGTAAGACTACTTGTTTTAACAGTTAGATTTTGGTGAAATGTAATTTGATACTTACATCTATTTGACTTTTACTTGTAAAATATATGGCATCAAGCTATTCATGTCTTCCCACATGCACCAGAGACACCCTATGCCATACCTGTACCCATATGCTAAAGGCACTCGTACTAAATACTGTCATTTGTCTACTAGAAAGGTGCTATACAAAGCTTCTTTAATGTAAATGATGTTACTACTATATCATTTTCTTTTAATACAGCCTGCACTACCTTCAAGCAGAACTGGAAACTCATTTCACACTCTAAACTCAATGTCTTATACCCACTATTGTATTCATCCTCTCCTCTGGCATGACCACTCTTCATTTAAATGTACTGTGAAGCACTGGAGGGAACTGATCCGGCTAAAAAGCCATTTTTTTTTCCTCTCCCTGTGTTGTGTTTCTAACAGTGTGAACCCTTAGTGGTCCACAGAGCAGCCAGAAACCTGTTGCATAATGGAAAAGGGATGGGGGAAGAAAGGAGTGATTAGATGAAAGCAAGACTACCTTCTAATTCAGGACTAACATACATCAGCTTAGCATGAAATAAACTATACCTGCTGAGGAGGACAGCAGTCATTCTAGTGATCATTTTTACCTGAAAAATGTATCTGTGTATTCAAAAATATCATGAGACATTGGTTTCATGGATAATGAATCCTTTTCAGTTTGCTGTAGTAGAGATATTCCAGAAAAATGGAAGAACATTAAGCAGTGCTAGAGGCTGGTCTTTCTGATTTTCTAATGTGTGCTATCTGAGGGCTAGAGGCTAGTCACAGGCTACAATTTTTCATGTGATCTCATCAGCAGAGAACTTGTGTGGATAAGGAGATCAACTGTAGTAATCAGCTACAACTTGCAGCAGGATTTATGTAGTATAGAGATGTAATTATGAGTGAAGGAATAATTGATTAATCTGCTAGTAGTCCTTGAAAATGACACATATCTGTTAGGGAAGTTCATAAAGAATGAAGAACAAATCTCCTGGCTTTTCATGTGCTCAAGGGAGTGCTCTAATTGATTTGCCCTCCACTATCTTCAAACAAAAGCCCCAGTTACATTTTGAATGGTATACTGAATGACATGGCACACACTTTTATTCAGGAAATACCTTTCACTAAACCAGGGAATGCTTTTCCCTCTTCAGACACAGCTCTTCCTGATCAATATCCTTATCAAAATATTAAGGAAATGTGTGTGTACTTTAGATGATCTTTTTACACAACGGAGAATGCACATTTGAATTGCGAACTACTTAGTAAATGCTTCTCCTCTCTAGCTGTGTCTCTAGCCTGGGGGCTATTGAGACTGTCTTGCACTCAAGCCAGGAGGACCTTCCCTGGAAGTCCATCTTTAGAGATGACATAAGCACATGGCCATGTTTTCCAGTGTAAGAGACTTCAGTGATTACTTTTTGGTTTCTGTTCATTGTGTCTCTCAGATAGGAACAGAATGTTGTGACAACTCCTGAGGGTAGACTTTGTTCCCTGTACGTGGCCAGGTAACAGGTAGCTGACCTGTGGTCATAGGAGCACAACATGGCTCACCTGCCTAACTTCTTTACTGTGGGAGTCTCATGAGAGACAAAGATGTAGGGAAGCTATGCAGGGAGAAAATTAGGAGAGCCAAAGCCCAGCTACAACTCAACCTAGCTGCAGCTGTTAAGGACAATAGAGAATATTTCTATAAGCACCTTAGCAACAAAAGGAGGACTAGGGAGAAATTCCATCCATAATTTTATGCAGGATGAAACGTAGTGAAAAACAATGAAGAGACATCTGAGATGCTCAATGCCTGTTTTGTTTCAGTCTTTAGCAGTAGAACTAGTTGTTCTCTGAACACCCAGCCACCTGAGCTGGGAGACAGGGAGGGGAAGCAGAATTAGGTCATCACAATTAAAAGAGAAGGTGGTCAGTGACCTTTTCCACTTGGATTCACGCAAGTCTATGGGGCCAGATGAGTTACCTGCAAGACTACTGTAAGAGTTGGCAGAGAGACTGAGGGAGTTGGGGCTGTTCAGTCTGGAGAGGAGAAGGCTCTGAGGTGATCTTTTTGTGGCCTTTCAGTATATTAAGAGGGTCTACAAGAAAGCTGGGGAGGGACTTTTTAGGATGTCAGGTAGTGATAAGACTAGGGGAAATGGAACAAAGCTAGAAATGGGTAGATTAAGATTGGATGTTAGGAAGAAGTTCTTCACCATGTGGATGGCGAGACCCTGGAACAGGTTGCCCAGGGAGGTGGTTGAAGCCCCATCCCTGGAGGTGTTGAAGGCCAGGCTGGATGAGGCTCTAGACAGCCTGATCTACTGTGACATGTCTCTGCCCATGGCAGGGGGCTTGGAACTAGATGATCATTGTGGTCCCTTCCAACCCTGACTGACTGTATGATTCTATGTGCTTACCAAGCCACTTTCCATTATTTACTGAAAGTTTTGGTTATCTGGGGAGGTCCCAATGGACTAGAAGGTACCAAACGTGACACCCATCTAGAGTAAAGACTGAAAGGAAGATACAGGGAACTACAGATTTGTCAGTCTGACCTTAGTGCCAGGAACTGTCATAGAACACATCATCTCAAGTGCATTTAAACACAATATAGAGGACAACCAGGGGTCAGGCCTGGTCTCAGCATGGGTTTATGAAGGGCAGGTCCTGCCTGATGAACCTGATCTCTTTTTATGGCAAGATGACCTGGCTATTGTACAAGGGAAAGGCTGTGGATATTGTCTACCTAGACTTTCAAAAAGCCTTTGACACTGTTTCCCAAAGTATTCTTGTGAACAAACTGATTGCTCATTGCTTGGACGAGCACAGCTCTGCTGGATACAGCACTAGCTGGGCAAAAGGGCCCAAAGGGTAGTAGAGTTAAATCTAGCTGGCAGCTGGTCACCAGTGGTGTTCCTTAGGGCTCAATGTAGGGCCACTTCTGTTTATTGAAGATCCTGATGAGGAGTTAGGGTGCAACTGTAGTAAATAAGCAGATGAGACCAAGTTAGGTGGGAGTGTTTATCTGCTTGAGGGTAGGGAGGCTCTACAGAGAGACTTAGATTGGGTCAGTGGGCTGAGGTCAATAGTATGAGCTTCAACAAGACCAAGTGTTGGATCCTACACTTGGGCCACAACAACACTACAAGCCTGGGGAAGTGTGACTGCAAAGTTGCCTGGCAGAAAGAGACCTGGGAGTTGTAATCGAGAAATGGCTGAATATGAGGAGAAGTGTGCCCGGGTGGCAAAGGTGGTGACATTCTGGCTTGTATCAAAACTGATTAGTTTGGGGAAGAGAAGGCTGAGGGATGACCTTGTCACCCTCTTACAACCACCTGAAAGGACAGCATGGAGAGGCTGGGGCTAGTCTCTTCTCACAGGTAATTAGTAATAAAAGAGTGAATGGCTTCAAGCTGCACCAGGATAGTTTTAGGCTGGAGGTTAGGATTTTTTTTTTCCACTGAAAGAGTAGTTAAGCATTGGAACAGGCAGCCCAGAAAGGTGGTTGAGTCACCATCCCTTGGATGTGTTTAATGGTCATTTAGGTGTCACACTTAGTGATGCAGTTTAGTGGTGAGCTTGGCAGAGCAGGATTATGGTTGGTCCTCATGATCTCAAGGGTCTTTTCCAACCCGAACAACTCTATGAATTACAATCTCTGGTAGAAATTTAGCAGAAGCTGTTGTCTTTGATGTTTTCATGCTGTCTTCCTTAAGTGCCAGGAAGGAGTTTGAGCTGAACTTCTGGTAAGCTGGAAGATGATGACTGTCACAGTACCTCTGTGTTCCACACCTCTCTGCTGTACTGCTCAGCATTTGGCAGCGTTTTCAGCAGATAGGCTGCCAGTACTTACTACCTCTGCCCCTGGCATAGAAACTGAAAGGTAACTTTCTTCCCACACGGTGTTCTGGAGACCATTAATTTTTTTCTGACATCCACACCTCTGCATTATAATATAATATTTTTTTTTTCTTTTTTTAAACTTGCCACTTTGGTATTTCATATTTTAGTTTAGAAGAAATCTAGTCTGGGACTCTCTGGCAGGGTATCTCTCCCCTCCCCACCCATCCCACTCTGTTGGAGATGTTAGTGATTTCCTGTTCTTGTGAAAAAGCTGTCTCTAGTTTAGAAGCATACACAGTGCTCACCATCTCAAGAAAACATGCCACATTTCATATATTGTTCCTCCTTCCAGCTGGATCAGGGAATCATACAAGTCTCAGGTTTTTTTAGCTTAGATTCTTGTGGGCATTTCCATAATCTCCTGTTAAGAAAGAACTGAAAATGACTTCAGTTGGTATCACAGAGAGTTTTGCTGTGGAGCTGGCCAGTGTCTCCACTTCCGTTCAGTCATAGGTGTTTATGAAATAACAATAAAACTATGGGCTCCCTCTGAGCTGATGAGGTTGAAAGGATGTGAAAGCTGTGGTCAAGTCCTGCTAATGCCTCCTGCCCAGCTGACCTCAGCACAAACAGACACAACCTCCAGCTCGGCAGACTTCGAAAATACAGGTCTTAGAAACTGGGAGATTATTTTGAAGCAGCTTTACTTTGTGCTGAATTTTATTTTGTTGTTTTCTGTGTTTGGAGTTTGGTTTGGTTTGGTTTTCCTCCTTCTTATGCTTTTAACCCTGGGCATCTACTGTAGGTTAAAGAGCTCGGACACTGTGGTAGATATATCTTTTATCTGACCTTTGTGTTGAGTTTCTAGAAATCCCTGGAGGGTCCTTCTCTTTCAGTGGTGCCAAGGTGAAAATTTCAGCTATTCTTTATAATTTAGAAGTAACATCACATCGTTCCCTCTGCAAATTCTAGTACCAAACTACCAGATATAATGATACCTGCTCTCTGTATATATAGTTCAGCTGTCAGGAAAGAATTTTTCAGAATGCCTAGAAGGTAAATCCCCTAAGGGAAGAGCTGAGAGAAATGGTGACTACATCTGTTACTACACTGAGCTCAGTTTATGGCATATCTTTACCACACATCATCTTTTATAACACCTGCTGGAGGAGAATGAGTGAATCACTTGAACCAGCAAAAAATATATCCCTTCTTTTTCTTTCTCTCTTTTGGGGGTAATAAGGAATTTACCTGATAGAGTAATGGAAGATTGTAGGGAAGTTCTGAGCGCTTTCAGCTTTCTCTCAGCTAGCATCATCAGAGGCTTCTATGTAAAAATGCCCTCCAAGCACAGGCGTTCAGTTTCCCCCTTCAGAAAAAGGGGAGCTACTATCTTAACACTAAGCCACCTGTTCTGCCTAGAGATTAGATTGTGGCACTGTACTTTGAATATAGGTATTCTGTTTTCCCAGTCACCTAGACAGCAGGCCAGCATGTTGTTACTTCTGATGATATTAAAGAAAGTGCTTCTTTGTGGTCTCTGCAACTCAGCATCCTTAATGTGCCTCTCTGTTTGTCATTATTACAGCAAATACTGATTCAGGATCGTTTGACTTAACCTGTGAACACCTCAGTCCATAAACTCTGTGTTTCTTCACTTTTATATCCTAGGGACTTGAAAGCCTATAATACACTCTTTCACCTCTTACTCAAAATGTCTAGTTGATAAAGGCTGTCCTTACAGTATTGCTACTGTTGAACTCTTGCCTGCACCAGGACAAATTACTCCATATGCTGAGCCTGAGCTCGGCTATGCACGTACAGGAGGATGTTAGCTGTGGTTTTGTGTCTGCATTTCTACTGTGTGTCTTGAACCTAAAAGCCATTCCCAGATTGACTAGCTGTCTTTGCAGCAGTGATTTGCTTTGAGTGATGGAGCCTACATGACACTAGTTACAGTGCCTTTGGCAGACTCCTGTCTTTTTCAGCAAGGCAAGAATGCCTGATGCTTCTTTTTTCTGTTTTTCAAATTTTGAGGCTTAAAGCTTTTGTTTTGCTATTCAGTGTGATTTCAGCACTAATGTTCAGATAATTACTGGCATGATTCAATTCCAGAGCAATGTGCCTAGCATCTTTTCCAGTACTTGAATCATCACAGGATTCAGTTAATGGACAACATTGTAGCAAGCAGAGTTAATGGACAACACTGTAGGAAGTTACTAAATGAAGGACAAAATGGAATGTATTCATTCCTTCTATTCTAAGAAGCAGTTGGAACAGTTAGTGTTCATATACATCATGTGAGACTCCACACTGGTTGATAGATTGATTCTAGAGTTTTGGGGCAAAGGGTCTGTGGGCATCAGGAGTCTTATGAATAGCAACATCTTACAACTATTTAACAGTTTTAATTTCCTGATACTTACAAGCTCATATCTAATTTCACTTTGATTTGATATCACCAAATTCCCTCATAAAGGGAGAGCTGGCTCTTGCTATTTGTTCAGAAAACAAAAAAGTCAACATTTTGGGGAATTACTTGTTCTAAAGAGTTGTTTTCTGAGTTTAAAAAAACCAGTGGCTTGCACAGAATGTGGCTGTGGGTGCTAGACTTTCTGAAGTCCTGATAGTGGAGAGTTAGTGGATTTTATTTATTCATTTCTCTCTGCTTATATTTTCTAAAAGAACACTTAAGTACCTTCAGTGCTGGCATTACCTTAGGAGTAAGCTCACTTGTGTAAGAAAAGAATAAAAACCTTTACAGTTTTGTATACAACGGTAGAGAATACATAACCTTAGTTGACATATTGTTTTGTTCCTGTTTACTTCTCAGCCAACCAGGAAGTCTTAAATAAAGTAGAGGTTCAGTATGAGACACTCCCTGGATGGGATACAGACATATCAAATGCAAGGACGTTTGATGAGCTGCCTGTAAATGCACAAAATTACGTTCGCTTTATAGAAATGGAATTGGGTGTTCCTGGTAAGTAACCAGACTTTGCTGGTGAGTTTTGTTTGCTTGGGGCTTTTTGTTCATTGTTTGTTGTTTTTTCCTGCTTTGTGAAACCTAGATTGTACTTTTTCTTAATGAACATGGAAAATACTGAAAACTAGTTTGTCCCTGTGCTTATTCTGATGTATCTGGGGATATTTGTATTTATTGTTTTACTATTTTTAATCTATTTAGCTGGAATTGAAAGTTTTCTGAAGTTTTAATATGCATTCTTTATTCTCATTCAACTGTGTTGTGGGTTTGTTTTTTTTTTTTTATAACTAGCTGAAGTGTTTTTCAGGTTGGCTGTGATAGTTTAGTTCTGCTGCCACTGTAAAGTCAGTATATTAATGTGATTAGATAGCATGGAATCATAGAATCAACCAAGTTGGAAGAGACCTCCAAGATCATCCAGTCCAACCTAGCACCCAGCCCTAGCCAGTCATCTAGACCATGGAACTAAATGCCTCATCCAGTCTTTTCTTGAACACCTCCAAGGATGGTGACTCCACCACCTCCCTGGGCAGCCCATTCCAATGCCAATCACTCTCTCTGGCAAGAACTTCCTCCTAACATCCAGCCTACACCTCCCCTGGCACAACTTGAGACTGTGTCCCCTTGTTCAATTGCTGGTTGCCTGGCAGAAGAGACTAACCTCCATCTGGCTACAGCCTCCCTTCAGGTAGTTGTAGACAGCGGTGAGGTCCTCCCTGAGCCTCCTCTTCTCCAGGCTAAACAACCCCAGCTCCCTCAACCTCTCCTCATAGGGTTTGTGTTCCAGGCCTTGAGAGTATCTTAAGTTAAAAAATTTCTCCTACACTTGCTAATAATGATGATCCTGTGTTTCTGTGCAAAACTGAGAATTAGGAGACAATTCAAATTGTTACTTTTTGGATAGTTTTTAAGTATCTTTTTTTTCCTATGATCTGGAACCCTGATTTATGGCAGCTTCAGGACTGTTTCTGCTTTTCTAAGTTACCAATACATTCTTACTTTTGACAACAACAGACATAGTTATCATTGCTTAATGCACTAATAGTATAGACTGTGTTTTTAATTCAAAGTGTGGTATGCACTAATAATATAGACTGTGTTTTTAATTCAAAGTGGTATGCACTAATAATATAGACTGTGGTTTTAATTCATAGTGTGGTATGCACTAATAGTAAAGACTGTGTTTTTAATTCAAAGTGTGGTACTTGAGATCTTAAACGCTGAAGAAGATAACTTTGTATCTTAAGGTACAATCCGATCTTGCTTTGTGTTACTTATACTAAAAGTTTGCTTTTCTCTCCTGCAGTTAAATGGATCGGAGTAGGGAAATCCAGGGAATCAATGATCCAGCTGTTTTAAAGATTTCAGATGCATGGAAGAAAGCACACTCCTCAAAAGACTGCTCATTCTTAAATGCATTTAGTAGCCCGCAAAGCAAAGATGTTGGAGAGATTTTTGCATGGAAAGAAATGCTAGAGTCAATACTCCCAAATCAACTACTATTCCTGAAAGAAACTTTAACAAGAACCTGTATCAGTCCTTGTTCAGCTACAATTTCCAGGACACTTCTCATTGGTGTTCAAGGTGCCATCTAGATTTTTTTTTTCTTTACTCCTTCATAAGGTAATTCCTGTCTGAAAATTTAAGGTAGCATTACTTTCATGACTGTTTGTCTTTGTTATCCTCTCTCTGCTTTTGGCGGTGTTACTTCCCTGAAATTTTAGACAGTAAAAATAATGCAGTTTTGCACAGATAGTTTTACATCCTCATTATTTGTATTCTAAAGCTGTTGTATTCTTAATGACTGCTCTTGTGAGTGATTAAAGAGGAATTCTGATTTTTATAATGCTATAAATGCTGTATAAATTATTGTGTGATCTGTTTTTAAGAAAGGATATGATGCCAGGCTGTTAAGAATGTCCAAGTTTTTTTTTAGCTGTATAACACAGAAAAGTTCCTCTTTGTAACTCACAGAGGATACTCAAGTGTTTACCAGGGAGTGTGCCCAGGAAGTTAGAAAGTTGATATTGTAAAAAGTTCATTTGCAATTATTAAAGAACTGTTCTGATTTTGAGTTAAAAGTTTTCTAATGTTACTCATTTATTTTCTGGTATTTTAAACCCTGCACTTCTCTACTTCCAAGATGCATATCTTAAGCTGTTTCCCTCATTAAATGAATTATATTTAGTAAGAAGTCTTAACATTTTGATGCCCTTTTTAAATTCCTTTCTGCATAGCCCATAGAAAGCCTTTCTCTGGAAAACTGGCAAAGCAACAGACATTTTCATAATTATAAATTGAAGATGCTTTAGAAATAACATTTAAAGCATTTAAACATATTTGCTTTAGACCTTGGGAAAATAACAAGTATTCACCTCAAGACATATGACATTTTGGCTTACTAGTGTTGAGAAATGTTCTACAATAATTTTAATATATAGCCATTACCACATATTCCAAAGAATCTGATATCTTCTGGCAACAACCCAATAATTACATGTTCTCTTCCTAGATTTTTTTTTGAGAATGACTTTGTTTTTACATGCTGTACTATGATACTGATGTGCTTCCTTTCCACTTAAAATAAAACTGACTTTGTTTCCTAAAAAGTAGTTTGTATCAGTGTGGGGTAGTAGTTTTAGATTTAGTTTCATAGATTTCAGCTGTGCAGATGAACACAAGTGTTTTTTTTTTAATGCAAAATAAAAGCTAGGAGGCCTTCCAGATTGTCTTGCATAAGCAGGTGTTTCCTGCTCTTCGGGTGCTTAGCACAATGTTTATGTTCTCAATACATATCAAATAAAATTGCTTATTATAAGGGGAGGGACAAGAAGGTTGAAATATGAAATTACTGATACTTAAGGAGTGTTTTCTGATGAATTTATTGCTTCTGACAGCAGTTAGTAGAGTGTGTATGTTGTGCTCTGTGGAAAGAGGAGAATAGCAGAGAGTACTGGAAAATTAGTAGATGCTTTAGGAGACATTTGTGTGAGTAATGTATGCAAAGATCATTCTCAGTATTAAAAACCAAACAACTTCATACTCTTTATTTTCTGGAAGGGATAAAGGTGTAGTTTTACTGTCAGCCTTACAGTCCAGGAGAGAACCATACCGTTTCTCCCTGGCTAAGGGACATCTTGAATTAATTGTTTTCTTAATTCCTTGATTAAGAGAAGGAGGGGTATAACTATGTAAAATACCAGTGTTTACAAGGAAAACATTCATTCAGAGGGAAAAAAATACTACTTTCCAGGTGGTAGAAGGAATCGACCTTGCAATGTGAACAATAGGTAATAATTACTAAGCATTCTTGTCTTCCCGTGACTGTAGGAGGGACTAAAAGGATTTGTGCTGCCAGTGACTCTAACAGCCAAAGATTGAGGGCTTAGCTGGTTCAAGGACTAAGTAAATAAATGAGAGCATGCTTTCCTTCTACAGTGAGTGAATCACTGAGGGCTTACTATGTAGTTGTTTCACTTCTGCCAAGCAGAGACCTTCAAATACATGGCCTGTTGAAATTCTTTTGCTGTTGCAACTCCAGTGTATGAACTACCTGTTTTCAGTTGAGGAATTAATATTCTCAGATACAAACCAATACAAAATACTCACGGATTTATAGAAGCAAACCATAATTGTCTTGGATGCAAGAGTGGTTTATGTGCTGCCTTCTTTTAACTTCAGCTGAGATTTTTCAAATACAGGCTTGCAAAATGGAAACAAATCCTCCTATTAGTATGTGTCCAAATAATATGTGGTCTGGGATCTGTTGGTGTGTATTTTCTCTTATCACCTGGAACAAAGCATCATTCTTGTTAAATTTCAGGTGGTTAAACCTGGAATCTGTAAAGCTTAACTATCTTGTTCCTGAATGCCAGTTTTGCCTAGGCTTTCCTGTAGTCAGTTCTTGGCCTGGTGCACAAACACCTTCCTGGTACTGAAGAAAGGTTATAGAACAGTTACGTCCTACCAAATTACTCCCACCTGCACCCAATGGTAATTTTTCTGTCTTTTAACTTCATTCCTATGGGGAAATAGGCTGGGAAATGTTACTACCAACCTGAATGTTGTGGAAACAAATATTTATAGAGATTGTTGCAAAGGCTGCACACTCTCCTCTTGAAAGCATGCTATGTTCAACTGTATAAGCAAGGAAGAAGAACAGAACATCAGCATGTTTAATAAGGGCAAAGTTAAATGGCTTTAAAGGCACTTCATTTTTTTTCTCTAGCCATACTTTCCTGTTCTGCTTTGTTTCTCCCTTCATTAGTCAGGAGTCCCAAAGGCTTTTGAGTGCCTGTTGCAGGCTAGCAGTAAGCTACAATAAAGGAAAAGTCTTTGTACTTCAGTGACATGCATATATTTCTCAGGCCCTTCCTGTGTACTCCTTTCTTCTGGGAAGTCTCTTCTGTTGCTAGCATGTAAGGGATGAGGATGGCAGCACAGGATAGTAGTTGAATTGATTCTCCTTCAGAGTGTCCCCTCCTGCTTACGAGATGTGTTCAGGAGGCATGGATACCTGTTATACCTAACAAGGCTGACGACAGACAAGATATTTTGATCTCATGCCATTCTTGATGCCACTGAAATATTTACAAGGTTGATTCTCCTAGGCTTACACTGTACTGAGGCATTTAATAGCCCTTATGTCCCTAGGGTTTAGTCAATCTCCTTTACTACTAACAGGAGAGAAAGTGAGGGCTCCTTGGCCTTTCCATTTGTATTCACATATAATTGGGTTTTGGCATGTAGATAATAGACAAAGCCTTCAGATAAAGTGGCAGACAGATAATGTTGATATAATGCATGACAGCTGCTTTTGTCTGCCATCCTGGAAATCTTTCCAGTAGAAGAGGACAGTTTCCTTTTGCTGTCACTGCCAGCTCTATTAATGAAACATAATCAAAGGTTTGGCTGGTGTAGAAAAATTTAAAGGGAATGTAGCTGGGAGTGAAGATAGGGGCAGTTCTGACTTGTCTCCCACCCATACTGTTCTAGTATCTGAAACAGAAAAAAATAGTAGATGTGGTGGTATAGTAATCAAGTGTACTTACTCTGGTGCCTGACAGCTTTGCCTGCTTAAGGCAGACTGCTGTGCATACATACAGATGATGTGTTATTTCCAAAGACTTAAATTTTATGCCATTCTTTGTTGGTCTGGGTGTTACAAATAATTTCGCTTGTCATCTTTAAAATATACGATAAAAGAGCCACGAGGATGACTGAGGGACTTGAGCATCTCTCCCCTGCAAAGAGAGACTGAGAAACCTGGGGCTGTTTAGTCTGGAGAAGACTGAGAGGAGATCTTATCCATGTGTACAAATATCTGAGGAGTGGGTTTCAGGTGGATGGGGCCAGGCTTTTGTCGCTGGTCAGCAGCAATAACACAAGGAGCAATGGCTGCAAATTAAAACATAGAAGGTTTCACCCCAGCGTGAGGAGAAACTTCTTTACAGCGAGGGTGACAGAGCACTGGAACAGAACAGGCTGCCCAGAGAGGTTGTGGAGTCTCCTTCTCTGGAGTCTTTCAAAAGCCACCTGGATGTGTTCCTGTGTGAACTACCTTGGGCGGTCCTGCCTTGGCAGGACAGTTGGACTTGATCTCTGGAGGTCACTTCCAACCTCTAAAGTTCTGTGCTTCAGTGAAAAGCACACTTAAATATTTTCCAATTAACTTTAAACAGATAAGGTTGAATCTTACTATTCTTTACTGCTGGTCCAGAAATATTAAGTGTATCAAAGCAATGTCTTTTCTTACAGTACGTTAGTTTTTTTTACTGATGAATCAAGTTGTGCCTCCATCCAATTATTTACTCTTTAGCTCTTTCAATACACACAACTGCCACTTTCTGCAGCATGTTTGAGTGGCTATTTTTAGATAACAATCTGCACAAGTACAAATAGTTTGCCTTGTTCTCATTCATTGGTTGTCTTCTGCATAATACAGAGGGAACTAGGATACCTGGGTGGTGGTGGTGATGGTGGAGAAGAGGGAGATTTTGGGGGAGAACTGGCAGCACTTTGTTCAAAAAAAAGTAAGATGACTTTTTTTCTCTGTGCAATGTAGGGATAGTTTGTTTACAGCAGAGCAAACCTGTTTTTATGCCACTCTTGACAGGAAACCAGCACAGATTACTTGTGGTGAGATATGGCAAGCCAGATGTTGCATCGTGTGAAGTTTGGTTGTACCAGTCTCTGGTGGCCTTTGTGATGTTGTTTTGGAAATGCATGGATTTCCTGAGAGTTGAATTGTCAAAGTCAGGTTGGAGTTTCAGCTTTGTAGTTTACTGGAGCCAGTTGCAGTTTACTGAAAGATCTAGGCAAAAAGCGTAAATCATTCTGTAATCTCATGCTGACATATGGTATGTAAATACCATGATCCACCCAAAGGGTATCTAGCATTATAAATAAGTGCTCTTTCTAATCTCCTGCTGAAATGAGCACTCAGTATAATGCAGCTGTAATCTAATAGATATTAACAGCCTGAGAATGTACAGTAAGACCTTAATAATTCAGTATTGTTCAATTGGCTCCATCTGACTACTAATTAGCATGATATGGGTTGTGCCTTTAGCAGTCAAGCAACTAACTGCATTAGTTTAATATTACCAGAATTTTTAAAGCCTTGGATTCCCAACAGAAGTAGCTTATGACACTGGGGGGGGGGGAAAAAGTAACAATTACCTGTATTTTGAAGTTGATGTGCAATGCAACAGATTTTTATAGGGGGGCAAGGAAGCTCACAATTAATTTCCATTCTAGATTCTCATTCACATAGCAAACTCGTATCATGCCATGCTTTAGATATAGCAAAACACTTTTGGATGTAGTTTTGGTTTACTCTGTCTGGAATCTCTACTTGGTTCATCTTTTAGGCCAAAGTGGGGAAAAAGAAAAAAAAAACATTGCAATGTTGCTCACAATAAAAGAGTATAAAAGGGTCTTACACGTTTACTTTGGCACAAAAGCTAGCCCCTTTCTAGGACAAACGGCTGAGCTGCTGAAGCAAGCAAAGAGAGGATAGTGAAGGTACAAGCAGGTGGCTAGTGAGCAAGTCTCAGCCAAGTTGTGGAAAGGCAATTTATTTTATGGAGAAGAAATAGTTTTGTGTGTGAATGCTCTGTGGGTTTCGTTTGGTGGGGTTTTTGGTTTGTTAAGGTAAGAAAAGCTGGGCAGACTTCTCTTTTTATTTTTTTTTTCCTCTGTCTCTCTTCCCCCCACTTCCTCTGAGTACATTTCTGAAGTGTAGCCTTTTTATACAGCTGATAGCCAGGCCTGTGCATATGATGTATGCCATGTGGTTCAAGAGGCTTACCCTGGTGGCAAGATTGGTGCAGGATTTATAAACTTCCTTAGTTTCTTGGTGGAATGTGACATGCCAAATTCCTACAGTGCAGTGATTTTTAAAATTTATTTAGTTTTCCTGCCAAGGAGCTGCTGCTGGACCTAACATAACTTGCTTACGTGGTTTGAATGTATTGGTAGCAAAATCTGCTCTGGAATAGCATACCTATTAAGACTCTCTCAGGAGAAAAAAAAACAACAAACTAATATATGCATGTAAAGGTTCTAAAAAACATTGGATTTGCAGAGCTCTGGGAGTTTTGAAGTGAGTTGGACAATATTAGTAGCAGGTCTTAAGAGTGGAAACAAATGCAGGAAGCAGTTGACTTACTTAAACAGTATTGTGTAATTCAGAACAACATTGTACTGTTCTGTGACTCAGAGCAGAATTTCTTTGCAGACTGCTTTGTTACGTCAGCGTGGGTCTGACAGCCTGCCAGTTTGTCACATTTATGTCATTGATTCTACCTTCCAAGGAAAGAAGTCTGCCTGCTGTGTAGAAAACACTGACTCATGAGTATTTGGAAAAGAAAGTTGATCTTTCCTGTATGTTGTTGTCCATCGTGAATTATGTTTTAGCCACTCCATGGCTACTATTTCACTGGAGTGTGAATTAATATTGCAGCTCCAGGAGTTTGATGTCGTGATTGGTTCTCAGCAGAGATCTTAGACTATATTTTGAATAATGTGACACAGCTGTGTTAGAAGTTCCTCGAATACATCCAGGGTTCCTTTTTTTTTCCTAAAACTAAGACCGTTGGATCTTCCACTTGTTGTAGAGCGTGGTGTAAAAACTCCTTATCTGATTCAGTCTACAAAAGAATGTATTTTCATGCTTTAGATAATTTCAGTCAATCTTGGAAAATGTAGCTATACAACATACAAAAGTGACAACTCCAACACTCACACACAATATGAGCTGTTGAGAATCACTGTTATATTTACCAACATTTCCATATCCCTGTCAGCCAGTTCTGCACAACTGTTGTCCTTATCATAGTCAGCAGCACCAACAGATTCCTCTCTTCTCCCCAACTGGGGGTGATTCTTCTTCAGTTTTACCCTTAGTGTGGCTTCAGTGGGAAGTGTTCCTCATCCCCCATCTTTGGGAAATGGGAGACATTGCCTGTTTCTTTCTCCACCAGGAATCATGTTTTCAGGTTGCCAACCCTCCGGTTACCTGAGATAGTGCCAATAGTGACTGTGTCTACCACAGAACTGACAAGTGTTTCCATACCTCGGCTTGCCTGCCTCTCTTCTGGTGCATTCTTCCAAGGCCCTTATGTCAGAATTTATCCTCTGTCTTGGATGTATCCAAGAGTACTTTTTAAATCTGCCATTTGAATACTTAGGTTGCACTTTGGTCTTGTAACTTTGCATATAAAGTTATAAAGTCATTTACAAGTCTCAGGAGCATTTGAGACCTGATGTATTAAATCCCCTTTATTATGCTGTAAATTGAAGTGGCTTTTGTCTTAACAGACAAGCTCAGTCGGAAGGAGAGACCCTTAAACAGGTTAAATGGTTAATGCAGGGGCCTGCAGGGAGTCTGCAGGGAAAGTAAAGCAGGACATCCACATGCAACAACCATACAATTAAACCTGCAGGACTATCTGTAGTCTGCTTGCTCATGCTAAATAATAATCATCAATTAAAAAATACCCTAGTCTTGGGTTTGAAGCTTGTCAAACTTAACACACTAAAAAAACCAACATTCTTTTTCCAGGATAAAATCCATTCTGCTTTTGAAAAACAAGGAAGCCCACACCCATAAAGGTTATTTAACTAAGTGGTATTACAGATTGGCTGAAGACTGAGACTTCAACATGAGCTTATCTTCCCCGGTTCACATAGTGGGGTTACAGGCCTTGGATAAATCCTAGACTGAGTATCAGGATAAGCAAAGCTTGCAGGCAGAGTTGCAGGGACCTGAGCTCCCTTTGCTCATCTGGCATGAACAGGTCCCACTTCAATATGGCTGGCTTTTTAAGCGTTCCTTCTTTCCTTACCAGCATTGGCAGATGAGCGCCCCTCAGGCCAAAGGCAGCAGTCCTGCTGTTGTCTTGTGAGTGCATTTTAAAGTGTTGTTTTTGCCCTTTTAGGAGATACACAGTGAAATGGAGTGATGTCATACTGAGGGGACTGCAGAGCTAGACAGGAGAGGAAAAGCTAATGTATCAGCAAGTCATGTGTAAACTTGTGCCCCTGCACACCCAAGCTACCATCCTGAGAGATGCTGCACTTGGGTAAATTAGACTGTGGCGTCTGCCAGTCCTCAGGCTGCATTCTCTTCAAGTTACTCTTAGATCTGAGCGTAGAGGCATCTCCTGACTCTGAAATTTAAAGAAGAAAGGCAAAAGGGTGGGAAAACAAAAAAAGGCTATCTGACACAGGAGGGAATCCAGAGCTGGGTCTTTAAGGGTAAACCTTTTTCTACTGTGCTATTGGATATGCTCTCTAGTACATCTTGCTGTAGACAGAAGGTAAGGCTTTCTTTAACCTTTCTGGAATTAGAAACGTAGGCGTAATTTGAGTCCGGATTTTTTTATGCACCCTTCTGTCATATGAGCTCTGACCTACATCTCTGCACTGAAATAAGGAGGCTTCAGGAAAGGTGCAGTGGGGCAGGGAGGAAAAGCTTCGTTTGCTTCTGAGGACAGACCCTGGAGCCAGGAGGGATCATGAGGAGCCTTGAGTCAGAGGCAGCTGGGATGCTGTCTTCACTGATCCAGACACTTGCTTAACCTCCTTCCCTGAGACTTCACAGCCTCCCTGATGATCTGCTCTAGTGTTTCACCCTGTGAAAGTTTCTCCTGCCATCCACTCAGATCCCTCCAGCTGCAGTTGAAGCTTGCTGTTTAGTGGTCTGTTTGGTATGGACAGGAAGGTCAGATTATTCATTTTTCTGCTCTTTGGCAGTGGTTTAGGTGTTTGCTACACCCCAGATATTTTTTCCCTTAGGCTGATAATTCTCTGAAGCTGTGTTCTGAGGTAATTTTTAGAGATCTCTAAGGCTGTTTGGGTTTTTTCTTTCTGTCACTGGGGAGCTGGAACCTGAAAATGGTCACATTTCTTTGATGTTTGCAGTGATGAACAGAGAGATGGATGACCTCATTTGTCAGAAAACATAGCTATGGGTTCTGTATGGTATTCACCATCTTTCCAGTGGCATAGCTTTGTTGATCCATATTTCAGTTCATTTTACATTTGCTTTATTGATTTGGTTTGACTTGCCCACAGCCCTACTCCACTGCAGCTTGTTTTTCTCAGACCATTTTTCCAGTTTGATAGTTTTGAACTCTTACCCTGTTATGCCATGTACCTCTCAGCTTTGCATCAGCTGCACATTTATGAAGTGCATTCTCTATACCGTTGCTCATTTCTCCAATGAAAAATGATAACTGTATGGGAGCAGGACCTGCTCACTGAATGTATTTTGCTCTTTTGATGGTGAGCCATTTTTTCAGTGTTTTTTCTTCCCCCCGACCTATCCCAAAGCAGTTTTATCTAGACCACATTCCTTCATTTGTTACATCCTGCAAGCCTGAACATAATCACCATTTGAGCTGATATCAGCAGCTTGCTAGTGCTGTTAAGAAAATGTCCTGATCTTCACCTTGTGGTTGCTGAACCTTGTGCCAAACCAGTTCATGTTGCTAAGGAGGCAGGAAACAAGCCAGTGAAAAATAAGCAAAGAAGTGCTTATGGTTCAGCAGGTTGACTTGGCCCAATGAAGAATTCAGGGAGCAGCAGAGATGCCAGCAGGGAGGGGTAACACTCAACCACACTATGTAACTTCACACAGCAACAAGGCCTTGCAGCTGCGAGTTGTATTTAACTCCATTGACCACCACCCTTTAGGCCCGGCCAGCCAGTGCTGTATCCAGCAGAGCTGTGCTGATCCAAGCCATGAGCAGCCAGTTTGTCTGTGGGGGGCAGTGTCAAAGGCTTTTTGAAAGTCTAGGTAGACGATATCCACAGCCTTTCCCTTGTCCAGTCCTTCTGTCTTGCTGTTTTCTCCCCTCAGACAAAGCTGTGTCAACCCATTAAATGCTGGCACAGGTGGAGACTTGTCCTTGGATGAGTTGCCTGCAAGGGGTGGAGCTGAACAGGAGATGAGGCAGAAGGTGACAGCAGCAGAGGGCACATGCCTGTGCCGGCCCCAGGCTTTGCAGACTTGTTGATTTAGGAGAGAAAGAGCAATTTACCAATGAAGCACAGGCAGTAAGGGAAAAAATCGGATGCAACAGATAAACCTGCAAGGCTCTTTTTGTAGTCATTTTTGAAGACAGAGCTGGAATTTAAATGTTTCTTGGCTGTGACACTGGGCTTGCTTATACCTGTGGTCAGGAGAGTGGGATATTCCACTCTTTATTGCAAGAAATCCAACTCATTCCTGTTATTTTTTTCCTTAGTTAAATAGAATCATAGAATCATAGAATGGTTTAGGTTGGAAGGGACCTCAAGGATCATCCAGCTCCAACCCCCTGCCATAGGCAGGGACACCTCCCACTAGAGCAGGCTGCTCAAGGCCTCATCCAGCCTGGCCTTAAACGCCTCCAGGGAGGAAGCATCCACAACCTCCCTGGGCAACCTGTGCCAGTGTCTTACCACCCTCACTGTAAAGAACTTCCTCCTAACATCCAGTCGGAATCTCCCCTCTTCCAGCTTAAACCCATTCCCCCTCGTCCTAACATTACTAGACCGTGTAAATAGTCCCTCCCCAGCCTTCTTGTAGGCTCCCTTCAGATACTGGAAAGCCACTCTAAGGTCTCCTCTAAGCCTTCTCTTCTCCAGGCTGAAGAGCCCCAACTCTCTCAGCCTGTCCTCATAGCAGAGGTGCTCCAGCCCTCTGATCATCTTCGTGGCTCTCCTCTGGACCCGCTCCAGCAGTTCCATATCCTTCTTGTGGATATAAATAAAAGGAGTAAGAAGAGTCACCTCTTTCCTGTTCAATATACCCCCTTCCTCTCCAAGTTTCCTAGCACTGCACTTGCACTGAAGCTTGTATTAAACATTTCTCTTCACACACTGCCTTATGTGAAGGCTTTTAGGAAGGCAGTGGAGAGCTGAAGCTTGCTGGCAAGCTTAAGGCGGGCACCTCTGCCGCCTGAGAGCCACCATCCCCATCCCACCCCAGGCAGCTTGCCGCTCACCGGGAGACAAAGGGAGCCATGTCTGAGCCACACTAAAACTGCACTTGCTGGAGGAAACCTAACAATTCTTATTTAACAAATTGACAAAATCCTATCATTGCAATTAAGGGGATATGTAATTAACTGTGTCTTAATTACAGCAGCTGCCACTTCATCTGAATGCAGCAATTTGCAGAGAAACCGGGTGAGATGCTTTAAATTCGTGTGTGTAAACAGCGCAAGCACAAACAGTGTGATGTGTGTGGCTCCTCAGGGTGCTCTGATGTCCTGCCCTGAGAGGCACGGGGTGAAGGCGAAGGCTCACCAGCTGCTGGCCTGCCTGGCTGGGGTGGTCTCTGGAAATCTCTTGAGGAGGCTGAGAGCTTTTGAAAACTCCCCTCTGGAGCTGTTGCCTAGGGCTTTTCAAGCACTTTGCTCCACCTGGGCTTGCTGAGCTGCAGAGCACCACCTAACACCACAAAGATCTCCTGACAGAGAAATGTTTTTACACAGCTTCTTATTCCTGACTTCTGACTGTGAGCTCCTGTAGCATGTGCTGAAATGTACTGTGTGAGATTTCGTTTGGTCTCTCAACATGCTCTTTCCATGGCTTCATCACTCTTGGCTGGCAGGAGCAGAGCGTGCAAAGGGGCTGTGGTGGGGCACATTCTGCCAGCCTGTTTCTTTTCCCTCAGTGGCTGTGCTGCAGGGTAGCAGGCTGACCCATTCCAGCTGTTGATGGTCCTCATGATGTTTTCAAACCTTTTGTTTCACTGGCTTATGCAAGTAATTTCCCAGGAGCTGCTGTGGAATTCCAGGCTGAGTTTGTCCTGCTGAGGTACCCAGAAGGTGGTGGTGTTTGGAATCCACTGGGACTTTGTTGCCTCTCTTGCTTGTCTCAGCAGTTGCCTGCTCCACTTCCCACCTGTAGCCAGGACGTGGTGACTGGCTGTGCTGGTTCAGAGTAAAGAGTTTGGCTGTGCTGGTTCAGAGTAAAGAGTTTGGCTGTGCTGGTTCAGAGTAAAGAGTTGTGACAGGATGGACATGGTTTTCTGTTTCTGGAGAGAGAGCATCAAGTTCCCTGTTCTTCTGGGGCAAAAGCTGTGGGTTCTTAGGAGGTGCTGGTCCACCAAGACCTCCTTCCAGCTCTGCTCCCCAACAGCGACTCCTGGAGATGATGCTGAGGAGCTATGTTATCCCTCTAGATCTTTGAGGAAAAGAAAACCACAAGGAAAACTTGATAAATCTTGTCCACATGAATCTCTTTAAAAGTACTTAGTCCTTGTAGATATACATGCTGAATGAGGCTTCCTGGAAACTTCTGTGGTTCGTTTCACTTCCAGTCTTCTTTGGGATGGAATGCTACCTGCATGATGTTTTTAGTGCCAGATGTATTTGCCATGGATATATGTGCTTTATTTCACTGACCTTTGCATTTGCCTGCCCGAATCTTGAATAAATAATAGAAAAGTCTGACTTGGTGATTTCCACAGCATTTGTCTGTGGTGCTGCTGGTTGTGCTTTGGGTATGGTCTTAGCAGGATAAATCAATTTTAAAAATAGAAGAAAACAAAGCAGCCTTTCAATTTTGTTTAACCAAAGTGAGGTAATTTTCATAGCTGTTGAGCACCTTGGCTTTCACTGATGTCATTAGCAGGCTCCACTACAGGTGCTAGGCATATAGCTTTTGTCAACAGGATTTGGAAATGCCACTCAGAGGTTCCCATTGCTATCCCAGTGTCCTTAGCAAGGAAGACAACAGTAATGCCAGAAACGAGAAGAATGTAAAGCTTCTAAGTTCCCTGTTTGATAGGTGCAAGATTTTGTCCTGCCCTACTGCTCCCTGTGATAGGACAAGGAGCAATGGGTGTAAGTTGCAGCAAAAGAGGTTCCACCTCAACACAAGGGGGAACTTCTTTACTGTAAGGATCACAGAGCACTGGAGCAGGCTCCCCTCTGGAGCCTTTCAAGGCCTGTCTGGATGTGTTCCTCTGTGATCTGTGTTAGATAGTATTGTCCTGCTCCAGCAGGGGGGTTGGACTGGATGATCGATTTGGGTCCCTTCCAACCCCTAACATCCTATGATCCTACTGACACTACCATATTCATACTGAAGATGTCCCTCAACTCTGCTATAGGCTATGTGAATTACGTTTGCTCTCCCACTCATAAACTTGGAGAGACAAATCGGCAGTTGGTCACACTCAGGCAGTTTATATTCAAACATCTGCTACACAGTTTAAAATGTTGGGTTTTTTTGACATCATGGTGTTTGAAAGCAGCAAATGTCCAACCCCCAGGAGCTGGTGTGGCAATGCTGCTGGTCTGTGAAAGCCTTCCCTGCCCTTGTTGTTTCAGCACCTGAGATCCCTAGGTCAGATAGACTTGCCGGTGTTTCCTAACACCTCTCCTCTGCCCCACACCATCCTTCTTACCCAAATGCTGACCTCTTTCTGCAAGAGGCAGGCAGGGGCCTCCAGCTCTATCAAATTGTGGGCTATGAACAAAGGACCACGAGGAACTGGAATGAGATCACTAAACCCATTGACTTATTTGGGATTTGAGCCTAGGTCTTCTGGGTGAAAGTGAATGTGTTAACCCAGTATGGGAATTAATTCCCTGCATAGTCAATATTCAGGCATCATTAAAGTATGCATTGTGCTGCAGGTCAAATCAGATTACTCTAAAGAATTTGGAATGGGAAAAATGCTGAGAGTTTTTCATCAGCCTAAGTGTTTGGTTATCTCAGTGTTTAGCTATTTATATTGTGCCTGTCACTGTGGCATGTCACTGTATAAACAAAGGGATACTCTAAATCTCTTATTATTTTAATAGCATTAATGTTCTTCAGCAGGGGAAAAAAGAAAATCATTTCCCCTGGGAGATAACAGAGTAAGTGGTTTAACGCGAACAGCAGCTCTGGGAAGACTGCTCTTACAGGCTCACTCAAGCAGAATGGTCCTGCAGCTCTGCATTGGCTGGCACCAGCAGCCACCTGGTTGCACCTGGAGATGTTGCTGCCTACACCCTCTCCTAATGCCAGAGACAAGCCCCCACTGCTGCAAGAGGATGACAGACTGAATTTATTTAACTCTTAAAGAGAGAAAGAGGAGTGCTGCATGACTCTCAAGCACAGGTGTAAGCAGAGCTCTCCTCTGCAGAGGTAAGCTGGGTGCTTGGTTCAAAGCATATGCTCTGGCACCAACTGGAGAGAAGCAACATGTAGGCTGGATCAAGGAGTATTCGTTTCTTGGCGAGCCACAGAGATACAACTAGTAATTGCAGATCCAGACATATGTTGCCCTTACCACAGCAAAGAAAAATGCTGGGATAACAGTTCCATGCTGGGGGATCAGCGAGGCAGAAGCAGGAGCAAACAAGGGTGAAAGAAGTCAGCATCCACCTCAGAGAAGGCTGGCTGGTTGTGGCAGCAAGGGGGAAGAGCCCAGAAACTGAAAGCAACTTGAAAATCAGATTAAACTGGTCTGTAACTGTAAAATAAGGTGATACTCATCCTCAGAGGCACATGATGGCTGCGGATGAAGTCTAAATTCTGACAATCTTAGTACTGAGAGACAGCACTTGAAGATTCCTGGTGCCTAGCACACTTATATGAAGAAGAGAGGGGAAGAGTAGCTGGCTATATTGAGGGTGAGAGGCAAAAGGACCCTTCTAAGGCTGAAAGAGGCCTTTGTGAATTTCAACTTGTGGTTTTCTGTAGCTTTGTTTAATCACCCTAGATGATCACTTTGCTAGCTCCCTCCAGATGACCCCCAAACTTCCTGAGGAGTTTGATGAGGGTGATGTTCAGTCTCTGTAGGTCAATTCCTCTGTGCCAACAAGCACCTGAGAGTAAAACACAAGCAAGAGCTCAGGTGCAGCGTTAGCCAAGTGCCATGATGGAAAGGGGTTTAATGCGCACCTCAGATGCAGCTCTGTGCCTTTTGCAATGCAAAATGCATTGTCTAATTCAGCTGTATTAGACAAGGAGCAGGGCATGTAAGTGTAGGGATCAAAGCTTTGTACATTAATCTGCCCAGCACTACCTGTTTGTTATTAATTTTAAATTATATCTGAATTTTCCATAAGTTTCTGCATCCATGGACTGAAAACACTTCTTGTGTACTTTCAAATCCATAAGGGGATGTGTGTCCTGAACATATGGCTCAGTGCAAGCTCCATTCTTGAGTTCAGGAGACATCAGTGATGCACTGATCTACAGTGCCCAGCCAGCATGGGAGAACAGGACCAAGACATACACAAACCCAAAAGTAGGAGGAGCTCTCTCCTGCCATCGTTGTCAGTCTTCATGTGTGAGGTCTTGTGATAGATTGAAAGTCCTCCTGAGGCATTTCCAGCCCTGCTGGCTATAAATCTGGTACAGTACTGAAATGGCATATCCAAAATGTCTGAGTTCCTGGCCAGCAATGCAAGGAGCAGAGACTACTAAACACCAGACAAGGATACAAGCCACATCATCTGTCTTTCACCCTAGTGTGCAGGTTGCTGGCTCTCTGTGTTAAAGGAAAGATACCACTTGTCTCTGTTTCTAAATATCTTGGTTTCCTTGTCTTGCCTTGCAGCAAAGAACCTTGGAAGCACGGCATGAGGTCAGCTTCCCAATACACATATAAAATGCCTATCACCATATTGATAAACATTCTTTGGAACCACTCTTGGTGGTGCATGGAATTCCAGTGGTGAAATACACTTTGTGCCATGTCAAGGATAGTCCCACTTGCATGCACCTGGATTTCACCCAGGGTAGATCTGTGCCCTCATTAGAAACAGGAACCATCTAGCAACTGCATGTTTCTACACACCAGAACATGTAAAATCATGGACAGTCACGTACTGAAGTGCCAAATGTTGGACAAGGTACTAGAGGAGTCTGGAAAAGTGCCCTCTGTGACTGCTTTTACCTTCTCTCCAGATTTACCTGGACCCCCTCCTTGTTGCCTGCCCCTTCTTTGACCTAGTGGCCTTTATGCCCATTACAATACGTTCACAGGATACTGACAAGAGTCTCCTAGTCTAGCAACTTTTTTCCTGTGGTATGTGATGGTATGCAGGGCTGACCTCCCAGCCTGATGGGATGGAAAGCTTGTGAGCCAACACATACTGTCAGAGCAGGACTCCTAACATGCAAACACCTGCTGATCAGCAGGGCTTTGTTCTTCCAGTAGCATGGACTTATTTCTCAAGGCATACTAGGATGATTACACTCCTATGGTGTTGTGCCTGCCTGCTTTGCCTGCCAGCTCCAGCCTGGCAGGTTGACAGGGTCCTCAATTCGGCAATAGTCAGGCTGTAGCAACTGCAGGAGGGTGGAAATGGGAGACACTGCCTAGTTCTTCTGTAGGAGTGAGGCTGCCTGTAATGTACCTAAATATGCTTGATGCTGGCTGAGTGTACCTGTGGTTACATGAAAGCCAGGGTCCCACTGACAGTCTGCCCTGCACAATTACTGGGCCATTCATTTCTGTTTTCAATGTTAAGAAATGTTACAAAAGAATTACACCGGGGACTGAAAGTTCAGCCTTTGATGGAGCCCACTTAACACCTTGGCAGAAGACTGTGGTGCCTACTTCTTGTTCTCCACCAGTAGCAATGTCCAGTAATATCTTTTAAAAGACAGCTGGGGCAGAAGTAATGCTTATGCTGTGAAATAGGTCGAACAAGAGGCGACACTTTATCTGTTTAGCTGTGAACCCCACCATTGCTACTCAGCCTTTGTACTGATTATCTGATGGCTTTAAAATGCTCCCGAAACCGTCGCCTGTCACCTTGTATAAGTGCATTAAAGACTAAGCATTGGCCTATGTCCTTTCAGCTCAGAGGATCCAATTATTGTTTCTCATTTCCATAGCCCAGGAAAAGAAATGGGGCCATCTTAACGCACAGATGGTCTGCGATTTCCATCAGGAGCCATGGGGTTAGGAACCATCCCAGCAGAGAAAGCTCACTAGCCTTTTTTTTAAATTGAACTGTCTGAGAATTATTGTGTAGTCAAAACCTTGGCCACCTGTGACCATTAAAGACCCAGTGGTGGTTTTTGCAGGACTAACACTCATGTCCTGGGCACATTTGAGGCAGGGGTGTGTGTGCAGGTCGAAATACACTCCAGCTTCCCGAATCCTACATTGTAAGTAAATTATTTTCTTCCTGCACTGATATTTTCCACAATGTTCTTAAGTCATAGGCAATCAAATAATTACTGTGTATTGCCCCAGAGCGGGGAGCATTTCCCCTGTGAATTCAGGAGACTCGAATGTGTTGTTTCAGTTTGTAAAATGCCTGAGAACTTAATGCCTTGAGAAGAGCTCTTAAGTCCTACAGGCATGTTTTATGAAGCTGTAAAATGTCCCTGAGCCTGCTAAATACTGAAATATTAGGGGGAAAAAAAGCAGCACTTTTAAAGTTCACCTTAAATGCTTGATTTGTATGAAAACTGAAAACATCTATGTAGGAGCTAAGCTACCGGGGAGGAGGCTTGGGTGTGGTAACAGTAATGGTGCAGTCATATTGTGAGTATGTGCTTTGTGGTGTAGGGTGGGAATGTCTGGAAGAGACATCACCACACTTTAGGCTTGTTCTTCCCCTAATTGCATGATTGTTATTTGAGAAATACAGAAAACGAGCACTTAAAATTAGACTGTGAGAGCTCTTGCTTATATGAAGAAACTGTCAATATTTGCAGAGTGATGCTTGGGCTCACCCAGACGGTATCTGAGTACATTGCACTTGAATGGCTGAATAAAATGGAGCACTCCATTCCTTTTCTCTCCTTAATGAAAAACAAAAGGGGGAGAGCCTAATTTTGCTTTTAAAATTCATTGTGTTCATGATTTTTCCAGATGCTCTCAAACTTGGTCTTGATTTTTCAGCAGCTACTTCAAATAGCAGACTTGGCACAATAGCACATACTGGACTATATGAAGCACAGAACAAAAGGGGAAAAACGATAGTGGTGTTGGGTTTTTTCTCCCCAGATGTTGTAAGTTTCTGCTGTTCTAATCTCACTTTCTTCCTGGGTTGTTAGATGAACTACCCAGAGCAGACATTGACTGGCTCCAGAAGGAGAGCAGGAGTGCATTGCCTGAAGGCTGAATTGAATTGTAACATGGTGTGATCTTGCCAAGATGGCTAGGTAAAGCATCCCATGCAACACCCTAATTTCTTACACTTTTATCACTAAGAAGCTGATGGGCATTGCCATCCCAGGTGGCTTGCATCTTTTAATGTTTTTTTTATTTTACTTTGCTGGAACAGCAGGTCACAAGAACTTGGTCCAAGGCAATTTCATGCTTCTTAAGTAGGGCCAAACTCTGTTGGATTTGTCATGCTCCAAGCTCAAAGTATCCACAGTGAAGGCTTCTGCCCTCTAATCTTTCTGCGCTCAAAGCATTTCTTTGACCTCTGATCCCCTTGGTATCTCTGGCTTTTGCAGGCAGCTAGTTGCCCTCCATTGTGAAACCTTTCCTGTCTCTCTCTCAGATGGCAAGGAGGCAGGGGATATAAAGTCTTGCACTCCAAAGCAAGCATGGCTGCTTCCCTGCCCCACTGCATCCATTGCCCCACAAGTACCTTCTTGGGTACCTTCACTGGAAAGAGGAAGGGCATTCATATAACAGCACTTCCCAACCCTTCCACCTGGATCTCCTTTCAATAAAAACCTTGTAAGTCTCCAAGTATGTTATGAAGCAGTCTGAATATTATTATCTTCCCCATACAGCTGGGGAAAGTATAGCTCAGATGCTTGCTAAAAGTCATACCATGTGAGGACCTCAGTTTCCATTTTCCTCAACCAGTGTCCCAGCCATGGCACTATGAAGCATTCACACAGCAGGATCCCAGATGTGAGATGTTCCCCACCCTGGGAGTACTTATTGGCCCATCTGTGAGGTCAAGGGAGACAATTTCCAATCCTGATTTCCTGGAACTAGTGAGCCATAAAAGCAGAATTATCTGACAAATTCGGTCTGGCACAGATTGTTCAGTGCAAATCTTAATGCAAATAAGAGAAATGTCAGCGCTAAAAGAAAAAAGAGTATTTATGAGGGAAAAAAAATCTTATGCCGTTTTGTGGCATTTGTGCATAAAATAATGAGACCAAATATATCACCATTGGGTTTGAGCCAGATAAGTTCAGAACGTCTAATCCAGCTGGTGGATCATGATTCCCTTCATTATTTAAAGCAATGCTGTGGGAAAAGACACACAGAAAAGCTAACAAGATGGTGCTTGAGCTGCCATGCTGCTGGCAGCTGAACAAATGCAGCATGCGTTTTCTCACACCAGCAGGGAGAGGAAAGGAAAACGTGGAGCTAACGAGGAGCCCAGCGTCCCCTCACGATGTGGGCTGAGCCTCGCTCACTGCCATCACCCCTGCAGTCTGGCTTTGTCGAGCGCAAGTGACGGCATTTCCTTACTCCTCCTGACCACAACCCTGGGGTTTGTAAGGCATATTTTCTTCTCCTAGTTCACACACAAACCTTTTGGGTCATGGCATTGGTGTGGAGATTGTGTCCCTCAGCTGTCTTCTCTTTTCCTGGCTCCTGCCTCCTTCTTGCATTCCTGCCTTGTTGCTTGTGCTTCCTTCATGACTCAGCTGACGGGGCCTCCAGGTTTTGACACTCTGGTTCTCATCCTCTGTTCTTATGTCCTTCAGCTCTACTTCACCTGTTTGAGAAGCAGCTTTCTGAGGGAAAAATAAGAGGACACCCTTGCTTCATTGCTCATGCTGTCTAGCTGCTAGGACAAAGTGTTTTGTTATTTCTCTAGGTAGAATTTAAAAAGTATCCTGATCATCACATTTGTTTTCCCTCTGAGGATGGTTTTCCAGGAATGTTGATTCTTGTCTTGGAGAGCTCATTGTGCACTTCAGAAAGCTTAGCACTTGTCAGTGAGGTCCTTAACTGATGCATCAATAGGGCTGTCACATCTATCAAGCATCTCCCAAACATATGAGATATACAGGTAAAAAAGAAGTTCAACACAAGATTTTAAAAACATGATTAAGTAATTTCCTTGCAAAGCAATTTTCACTTGCTCTTTGCCTCAATCTGATAAGCTCCTTGGTCATCTCTCCAGGTTTCCAAGGAAAAAAGTGGGGCAAGACAAACATTGCCTTCTACTGTAGGAAAACAAATTCACCCCTTTTTGTATTACAGGTGAATTTTTCCAGTTCTCCCTCACATGAAACAAAGAATGCAAGATAAGCCACATATTTGTGCCTCAACATCTGAATCTTGGAGCTCAAACAAGAGGAGACAACAAGAAATAGATTTATTGAACAATTTTGGGTGGTGTGGGCAGGGGCCAGGTCTGGACTGCGGGGAGGATAAGCATCTAGCTGGACACTGGCTCTAGCACTGTGGCACTGCTAGCGCTGTGGCACTGCTGGCACTACAGGTCTGATGGGTGTTTTGCAGAGGCAGTCTGGGGAGTCTTCGAGGCTCCTGTTTTCCTCAGTCTCCCTAACATCAAAGCATGCACACTTTAAGGTTCCCCAAGATAACTACCTGTCGTGGTAAGCCTGATAGGCCAAAAAATGGGCTTATCCATGTCCTGGCTTGCCCAGGCGTGTTTTTCCTGCTCTCCACCATTCTGTTTTGGAGAGAAGCAACTGCAGGAAGCAGTCTAAGGACTCTGGCCTTCCCAGCCTTGTTTTGTTCCTGTAGTAAACAAGGTACACATGCTTAGGTTGTGCCTGCCTTGTGTAAGGCCTATGCTTTTCCCAAATTTGGGTAAAGTAAGCCTATGGTTTCACCTAATATGGTCAAGCTTCAATAACTGCCATTCTGATTGGCTATTCTGTGTCCAAAGGCCCATTGATATCAGGCTGTATTGATAAAAGGAGTTGAGCAGGTAATGCACCATGCTCTGCCATTGTATTCATGCCTGCTGTTGCCTGCTGCTATTGCTTACTGCCTCAGTGCATCCTGAATTACCTGGAGACTCCACTGCCTCAAGTTTACTAGGAACAGGTTCTAAATGCCTTCACACGATCAGCCTGCATAGCCAGCATGACATCATGCTAACACTGCACATCACAAGACATCCTGCCTGCATCTGAAAGTCTCCTGCCAAGACGAGAAGTCCTGGAGATACATAGATCATCCAGAGGAGCAAAGAGTTAAGTTATGTCAGAGATTGTTTGCCTCCTTTCCCCAGAAGCCTGGGAAGAGTCAGAAGCCTCAGTGGCTGACAAGTAACAGAGTTCCCTGAAAGCGTTTGTCTAGTGACTGAAGCTGTAGCTAGCCCCACGAGTCGGGAAATAAGATCTTGTGAGTAAATGCTTAAAGCCTCTTGTGATCCACCATAGCCTTCTGCCATAAGCAGAGAGGAGCTCCTTGAGTCCATCTAGTGGACAAGCAGTGTATTGACCACAAGCGGTATTTGACCACAGGTACCAATTCTCCCAGTTCAACTGAGTTCAATTCATGTTTATATATTTTTGCAAGGTATTTCTAGATATAGTTGTCCCTCTGTATGCTTCCATAACTGTGCGAAGAAACAATTATTACTAAAATTGGTGGTCAGGAGTGGTGAGAGTTCTGAACATCAAAATTAATAAACATTATTATTATTATTATTAATAATAATAATAACAACAACAACAACAACATGAATTAATTACCCCTTCATAACTCTACCAAACACTCTCACTTGTTCAGGACAGAAATGCAACTCACAGGTGTCATCCGGAGAACATCAGAAGCCAAAACACTGCAGCTGATCTGTAAAGAAATCCACACAACACCAGAACATTTCTTGCCCAGGAGGTCTCGTTTAAAAGTCCTTTCTCAGGAAGAGGGTGAGCACAGTAAATGTCTGCTTGCTGAACCAAGAAGCAGCACCTCTCCTTGTCACACACCCCTCACCCCCGCTTGCTGGTGTCTGCCTGTGCTGCTCCCTTCTGCTTCCAAACAGCATGGAATACTGCTTCTTTCCTACTCCCTCCATCTTTTGAACAAACACAATGTAATTGACATTGAAGAGTAAACGACAGCAGATGAGGAACTGCCTTGGGAAGGTTGTGAAAGGAGAGATGAACCCACCATAAAGCCCTTCAGCCAAAACAGGTGGGGTTTGGTTTCTGTTTTTTTTCAAAGATTAAACAACCTCCCTGGGACAGTCTCCTAAGGATAAACATGATGGGGGCAATATAGGGGGGGGGTGTCTTGGTGCAATGTGTTTAGTCTGGAGTAGGCTTTGACAGATAGAGATACTGCACAGTTTTAAGACTCATCTTGACAGAGTGCTGGGCCATCTCATTTCAACTACATTATCACCTGGAAAGGTTGGACCAAATGATCCTTGGGGTCCCTTCCAACCTGGCATTCTGTAACTGTTCCTGAAAAGTCATGTTTTTTGGTAAGGCTGGCATTTCTGGTGGTTCAGCAGTGGCTGGTTTGGTGGTGGAGGCTCAGTGTGAAGCGGAATCAACACTCCATGCCCAAGGCCACTATGGCTTGGCTTTGGGCTGGGCTTTGGTAAAAGCAACACGCTTGCTTCTGCCTGGTGGGATGAGGCAAGATGCCAGAGAAAGGGAGCAGGACATTTCTCCACAGGATCACCTTCTGCAGTCCCTGTGTGGTTATAGAACCTTTCTACTACTCTTTAAGGCTACTTTTGGGTTTTTCTTGAAGAAAATCACTCAGCTTTTGCTCTCTTGCTGCTTTGTACACAGTCCGGTGGGTATGGGACAAGGCCAGGGAAGAGAATGCGGCAGGGGCAGGAATGGGGATGGCGCCAAGGACAGGTACAAGAATGGGGATGAGAAAGCCCATGAGCCTGCAAGTTGCAACTGAACCATGGGGGGAAAACCCAAGCAGTCTCCAGAGCTCCTCTCTTCAGCCACCTGATTCAAGTGGTACTATGTGTTTGTATGGGCATTGGTCTTAAACGCTGCAAAATGATGACTCTCTCGCCATTGCTGCAAAGAAACATCAGGCATCCATATGCCCTCCCTGCCCGAGGAAGATGGTAGGAAAGCTTAGCCCCATTGTTAGTTGGCCCTGCCTGCCAACTACCAGACTTGCTGGCACTTTGCTTCTGCAAGGTGGGGAGGGCCCCAGGTAGGGGGGGGGTAGGTAGCCTGACTGTTTGTGTAAGGACTCACAAGAGCACACGAGAAAGTTTGTTGTTTATTTTCATTTGCTGTTTCTTGCCTAGGGCAAAAGATCCAAAGCGAAGGGCTGCCCACTTGGTTTTCCAGCACAGGAGGAGGTAAAGGCTTCTTCCCATCTCCCATGACCATCGAACCCCCTCCCTCCCCACCCCCCCTCGACTCTCTCAGGGGCGGCACTGACTCCCGTCTACCCCAGCGCCCGGAGGCCCATGCCGCACGTCCCCCACCGTCGGTGCCCCGGAGCAACGCGGGGCAGGACGCCGCTGCAGACGGCGCATCCGGCATGTGGCAGAGACGGGGCTGTGGGCGGGCGGTAGGTGGAGCAGCGGCGCCGCGGCGGGGCTGCGATCAGGGCCGGGCCGGCGAACGCTAGAGGTCTCTCGCCGCTCACGGTTAGGCTGTACCGGGCGCAGGCGTTAGGATCGCGGCGGGCGCTGGAGCAGGCGGGTGCCGAGGGCCAGCAGCTTAAGGCAGCAGCCGCCGCAGTTGCCGTTGCCACCGCCTTCCTCTGCGCGACTATGGCGGCAGCCCTGCTTCGCCGGCCCCAGAAGGCGACCCTCTGGCCGCTCGCAGGTACTGCGCGGCTGCCAGCGTAGCCGGGTCAGCGGCGGCCAGGGCGAGTGAGCGGGCGGTGAACACGAGGCCTTAACGTGCCATGGCTTTTGCATTCTTTTTGAACCGGCTTCTTAGGGGCACATGCGGATGTCCTGTGCCTGACGGAATAAAGAGGTCTGCTGAAAGCTCAGGAGTGATGGCACATCGCTCTGATTTCCTGGCCGTCCGCTGTGTTTCTTTGTTAGCGATCCCGCCGTGTACACGCCAGACCAGCGCTCTGAGGTGCTTGCAGCTTAAAGGGGGGAAAGGGAATTAAAGCAATGAACAGTTTTAAAGGGGATTTCAGTGGCTGATTTTAAGGCTGTGACTAGCCCAAACTGTAAAACCTGACTGAAAACTGAACGACAATCCAGAGTGCGGGAGGTGGTGGTGGAGTTTCTTCCTTTTTTTTTTTTTTTTTCCCTCTCTTTATTTTCTTTTTCTTCCCCCCCCATCCCCTCCCCTTCCCTCAGAGACTCTGGGTTTTGTTTCAGAAACTTCATAGGCGTAGGAGCTGGCTGCAAAGGTTGAACCAGATCTATTCCAAGTTTTATCTGCCTCACAAAAGTCAATTTGGCAGCCAGGGAACCGACAAGACCTGAATCCAAAACCCAGCAGAAGTTCCCTGCTAAAAACTTTAGAGCAGGAAAATGTCTAGCACTTCGAAACAATGTAGGCTTTCATGTGAAGCTCTTTGCAAACTTAGAACACAGTAAAAAGTTCTTGGATTAAACCGTTTCTTTGCATCACACCCTGACACCAAGTCCAGGTTCCCATATTCAAGGTGCAGGGCCTGCAGGAGTGTGCAAAAATCGGCTCTAAGTGCGTATTTGTGTATGGCACCAACACAAAAAAAGCTGTGACAAGCAACTGAATGAAGTAAATGCTTTTCCTACCAGACTACTTCAGTGAGTGCATCTGAGGCCATTCCTCTTCTTCTTTCTAGTCTTGACATTTTCCTGGCCTCATATGCTAATGGAAACCGTCCTAAACTAGCAGGTATCACCTGCCTCTGCAGGGAAGCAGCATCTCCCTCTCCCAGTACTTGCCACCACTGAAAATTTCTGGAAACAAGTGAGAAAGCTGAGTTAAAAGGCTTTATCTTGCACTTGTAACACTGCTGCTGAATGTGATACAGAATAGTGAGAATCTGAACCTGTTAGAAAACTGCTGTTCAGCATGGAAGCAAGTTTCTCGGGCCTCATGATGTGTTCCCACATTGTCCTTCTGAAGTCCCCCATACAAGACTTTGCTCTTCCAAAGACCTCTCAGTGATTTCCAGGGGAGGAAATGATATCCAAGAAGAGTGCAATTATCATAGTGCAGACAGGGCTTGTGTGACACTGATTCCCTTTGAAAAATACGTTAATTTTACTTGTGATTGGAATTGCAGCTGCAGTTAGAATTGCAGGACTCTCTGTGCAGCACCATGCACAACTGCATAGTATAACAAGATAGTGTGTTCTCCGCTTGACTGATCTGAGCAGAATGCTTCCTCACACCCTGCCAAAATGATCCCCAGTTAGGGCCCATCAGCGTGATTGGGGGGGCAGAGAAGCCAACTGCACTGGGAGCTGATAGCACAATAATTTGCAAGAAGAAGAGCAGGAAGAAGTACTCCCAGTTTGTGAAAAACTTAAGCGTGTCATAGATGGCTGCAAAACCAAAAAGGCAGTTTGGTAAAAGATAGCGCCGCAAAGAACAGAACTGGAGGCTATTTGCTATATATTAGACTGCTTTCAGCCTCGGAGGACTGAAGGTACAGGGTAGCTGTCTGTAAGAAGTGTCCAGGTCTGTGTGAACATCAGAACTTTGGGAGTGACACCTGGAAGGTATTCTCTGAGCTGCTGTAGGAAGACCAGTGATTTAAATCAACATTAACCTTCAGCATACATACTCCATGGCTGTCTAGACATGGCAGGTCTTAGAAAAAGAAACTTCTACCTAAGGAATCAAAATACCCTAATGCATGACTTTGTGGCATGTAGAATAGCAGGGGGGTTAGTGCAGGCAAAGGTCCCAGCTCTGAGGCTGAGAAAGTCTCATCCCAGTGCTTTTTCTGATAGTATGTTTACTTGCTTACGTCTGCCAGATGAAGTGCACTGAGACAATTTAATCAGGTTTTACAGTAAATGTTTAATGTCCTGACCTGAGAAGCCTTGTCTGCATTCTGTTTCAGCTGTCCATCTTTTCCTGTCTATTAGTTGTTGTGCAACAAAATGTAGATTTCAAAGCAGGAAAACTGCATGGACGGATGACCCAGAAACTTTCTGGAGGCATGATCAAGGCAAATGCACAACTTCTTTGATGACTTGTTATGTTTAAATGCTTTCCTTCCCTGCTTTATTTCTGAGTTCACATCAACAGAGCTTTCTTATTTACCTGCTTTAACTATGACATCTCCTTCCGGGCCTGCTATTTAATTGTGTTCTGTAATATGCACCTGGAAGCACTGTAGTTTCTTTCCTCTGTTTTACAGTGCATATGATTCATTTTCTTACTATCCACCTGGATCATACTTTATTATAGGTTCACTGAAGTGATGTCCACTGATGTCAGAATCCTTTCTCCAGCTACATGCTTGCAGTTTAAGAAATTATTCTCATTTTATGTGCAAAAAGATCTTAAAGCCTACCAGGCAATGCAAGGTGATCAATGTTTCCTTCTTGGTGAGGTGTTTTTGTTTAGTTTAGTTTTGTTTTCAAGTTGTTTGGGTTGTATCAGGGAGAGTACTGCATACTCAAAAGGGTAATCATAAATAATGAGCATACAGAAGTCATGGCCATCAGCTGAAGGGAAAACAAAGAGAGAACAAGCCTGTAGCTCCTCTTGAGGCTGAACATCATCATCAACATCTGCCCCAAAGTGTTGGCACTCATGATGGATTTGTGCTGTCCAGAGAGGGTGCTCCTAGGCATGGGGAGTCCGTACCCTGACAGGGTGGTGCTCTGCCCATACTGAAAGGGAGAGATCAATTTTAAGGCAAGAAATTCCTTTAGTACAGTAATCTGGGGAGACGTCACAAATTCATAGATGCTGGAGCCACTCTTTATTGTTTGAAACTTTCCTTGAGGCCTGTACCTGGACAGCATGCACTGAAGATGAAATGTCAACTCAATCATTTTTCAGTGAGATGTTGTTGCATTTTTTTTTCTAAAGACACATTTAAAGGGCAGCTAATTTGCATAATTTTTTCATATCCTTGGTCTTTAAGCTTAAAGAGCCAGGGCTGTGATCTGAAGCGTAATATTCTTTTGTGGTGGCAGGGGACAGGGGGAATGTCATTAAAAATATCTCAGTTCTCTTTGTAAAAGAGCATTGTGTAAACTGCGAAAGATAGTCAATTAAGGGCTAAAATAGTAAACAGTATTACAGGGGTTTATGGTTTTTTTAATTGCCTTACCCTAGGCATTTACTGTGGGTTGTCTATGCAAAATGTGGTGGAATTATTATGAAGATATTTTGTTTAAATATTAAACATTAATGTACTTCTTTTGATGGTGAACCCACTGTTGAACCCGTTAATTTTTCATTAAAGCATCTAAAGCCAAATTTGTTTAAACTCTCTGTTTGCTGTCACATTCTTAATAGAAAACAACAAGTGAAAACCACACAGTCCCGAGAATAAACAGGAGTGAAATGTGGGAGCCAGCTCCACACTTCCTCACAGAGAAGAGCGGAGATGGAGGGGAAGAAAGAAGCAGCAGCAAGGGAAGGAAGAGAAAAAGTAGCTCTGGGGAGAGACATGAGGGAGGAAAAGCTGAGCATGTACAGGGCAACAGAAAGGGGTTTGTAAGTATTAAACACGCTGCTAGTATGGCAATTTGGCCATTAACATTAATGGCTGGGCAAGAGGCACAAGGTCGTGTTGGGTTGGAGGCAGGTCAGCATTGTGAGATACCACATCCTTGTGCAGATAAGCTACTGCCTGCTAGAGAGAGACATGGGCTTTCTGAGCTGGAGCCGGTACCTTCATTGCCAGCAGAAGCTAAAGGTTATGATACTTCATGACCCAGTTTGGCCCCAGGTGCATTATTTTATCTCAGCACGATGGCAAGATGTGTAAGTTGGCTCCTGCTCACTGTTCCTGACACTGAGAGCTGCACATGTAAAACCACATCCAGGTGGGAGCCAGTACCTTCATCGTTGTTTTCTGATTACCAATGAGAAGAGTAACTCACAGAAGGTGTTTGTGTATGATCTTTTGGAGCATAAGTGATTTTAAGCTGTGGTTGGCGGGTATGGGAGTGGCTGGCCAGGGAGATGGAGTAGGAAGCGCTGGATGAGGCTACATTTGCCAGGCAAGGAGAATGATTTTACAGTAATTGAGATGTGAAATGCTGAGAGTCTTGACAAGAGTTTTAGCTGTACAGATGGGTAAGGAAGGCCATATCTCAGAGATGTTATGCAAAAAGAATCTGCAAGCAGCAGAGAGTGAGCTTGGATGTGAGCCCGGGGGAGGCACCCGTGGGAGCCGCTGCCCAGGTGACTCTGTAGAACGACAGCACAGAGAGATGGATGGAGAGATAGGTGGAGGGCTAGATAAAGGGATGGGTGGGTGTCTGAGTGGAGAAATGGAGTTGTGCAGAGATGTCAGAAACAGGATCCACAAAGGAGAGGCAAAAGGGGGGGAAGCTGTATTTTACCTTTGCTGCATGCAAACTGATAGCTACTTGTCTGCATATAGCTGAGAGACTTCAGATTTTGGTAACCAGTAAAGCATCAGATCTAAGATGCAAAATAACACACCCTGATGGATAACAAACCATACCCTTCATCCAGTGAGATTCCCCGCTACACAGATGACCAAAAAGCAACCCCCATTGATATTTAATATAGGCTAGTTTATTACTGGGGAAAAGAAGCCCATATTTAATTTTCCTTATTGGAGTCTTCTTTTTAAACACCACTTTCTCATTGTTTTAACAAGCTCAATTAACCCTGAGAGAAAAGTCCCAGTTGATCTAATAAGGGTGATATTAACAAAGACTTGTAGACATATTGTAGAATGACTGCTGAGGGGTTCTGATACACAAGTAGCTTAAGCTGAGCTGTTGGCACACGAGCATTGAAGTAAACAGGGCAAGTGAAGGACATTGAAATGTTGGAGCTAGTCCAGAGGAGGGCCACAAAGATGATCAGAGGGCTGGAGCACCTCTCCTATGACAACAGGCTACAAGAGTTGGGGCTCTGCAGCCTGGAGAAGGCTTCGAGGAGTCCTTGTAGTAGCCTTTCAGTATCTGAAGGGAGCCTACAGGAAGGCTGGGGAGGGACTATTTACAAGGTCTAGTAATGACAGGAGATGAGGTAATGGGTTTAAATTGGCAGAGGAGAGATTTAAACTAGATGTTAGAAGTTCTTTACAGTGAGAGTGGTGAAACACTGGAACAGGTTGCCCAGGGAGGTTGTGGATGCTTCCTCCCTGGAGGTGTTCAAAGCTAGGTTAGATAAGGCCTTGAGTGACCTGTTCTAGTGGGAGGTGTCTTCGCCTATGGTGGGGGGTTGGAACTGGATGATCTTTGAGGTCACTTCCAACCTAAACCATTCTATGACTCTATGATTTTATAAGCTTGAATACTGTGGCAGTGGGATATGGTCCAACCAACTGGTGGGGCAGTGAGGAAGCAGTACTATGGTCTGTTGGATTGTACGGGGAGGCCCCAAACCCATCTCTGCCACTGTTCATATTTTACACTGGAATTATTAAAGCCTTTCCTGTAAGGACCATCTCTCCTTTGCTGTGTCCTTCTCTCCATCCCTGTGTTCCTTCCCTCTCTCTTTTGTGACCAGCTTATTTGCAGCATTTCTGCTGCAATCCTGCCGAGATTCATTTTCACTTTTTTATTAAAAAATCAAAATCTCTAGAATTAAAAGCTCCCAATATTGAATTTTCAATAACAGGTGAAAATTGCACTCTGCATGATGATAAGATGGATGTGCTGAGCTGAGAGCATGATGACATGGGCACCAATGGGCTCACGTTTGACCCACACGAGACAACTAGGGCAAGTATTTAAAGAAAAAGGAAAAAAGAAAAGGTTACTTGGGAAGCACAACAGAGAACAGAGGAGGAAGTATTCTATTCAGAGCAGGAGTGATAGGAGGAGGAATTTTTCTGCCATTTGATTGCAGAGCGAAGGCATATAGCAGAATTTTTGGGTGATGAATGTTTGTGGAAAAGCACTGGGGCCTCGAGGGTTCCCTTTAGGGGAGAAACAGCTTCATAGATGCTTCTCTGTCTACTCCCAGCCATTCTTCCCTGGGATCTTGTGCAAGCAGATGTCTCACTGTGCCCCGGTGTGTGGCAAGCAGTGGGACAGTGTGTTGCAGCAGCAATGGATGAACCCATCTGCTGTGGGAAATGCAGTGAAGCAGCCAAGGCTGTTTTCTTTGTGAAATCTTCCACTACTGAACTAATGCAGATGTAGCAGCAGCAACATTGCCAGCTTCACTGGCACCCAGCTTTCCTTTAATTACCATCCAGCCTTGCTCCCAGTGGGGTTAAGCAAGGCCACAGTCACACTGCCAGTATTCACTCTGACTGTTTGCCTGGGCTCCCACCAAGGTATTTGCATCTTGCACTCTTCTGGGAGTGCCCTCCTTTTCCTGCAGGGCCCTTTGTGGCTGCCTGGCCATGTGCCCAAGTAAGAGAAGCTTGATTGTAGAGTGGCCACCCTGAGAGCCCATGTGCGTTGGGTGGTGGGTTAGGAACTCCCAAGTGCAGGGGAGCTGGCTGCCTTCATCAGAGGTCGCTTTGGGCATGCAGTGGCTCACACTAACCAAGGCCAGCATCTTCCCTAATGGATGTTTTTTGAGATGTATTTAAAAAAAAAAAATTCCTTTCAGTCAAATCTTTGAAACTCACATTTAGTTTTTCATCTGATGAGGCAGGGCATGCAGAAGCAGTGCTGCATAGCCCAGGGTGCCATAATCAGAGCTGTTGAGGGGCTGCTGGAGTGGAGAAGAGCAGATGAAGTGGTTCCTTATGCCTTCAACCATGTCACAAAAAGTTTTTCCACCAGCTCCCCAAGAGCATAGTCCTGCTTAAATGCTGTTTCATTTCCTGCAAAGCTATTGTCATGAATGGAGGCTTTGAAGATGAGGAAAATCATGTAGGTCTCAGTTTCCAGCTAGTGAGATACTCTAAAATTAATTCAGAAGACCTATGATCTTCTTTCCTTGCTGTCTGCCCAGAGCCCAGCCCCGCTTCCTGCAAAGCTGGTGAGAGTTTTACTGCTGGAATTGACTGTCCTGGATATAAAGCAGGGTGAGGCAGAGAAGACAAAACACACAGCAAATCCTGTGAGTGCCTGGGCTGTGCAAAGCAGCAGGTAACCAGCACCAAGGATCTTGGCCATGTTATCTGTGCAGGAAGCCCTCACCAGCCTCGGAAATGCTACTAGGTGTGCCCTGCTACTGTGGCGCAGCTCCAGGCCCTGAAGCATCTGGGCATCCTTGGGTTACATTAGTTGTGAGCTCGGCCCTGTGTGAGAAGATGACAGGAGGAAATCAATTAGGAGGCAAAACTTTGTCTGAAAATTTTGCCTTGGCTCCTTCCCTCCTGCTGGCCCCAGCTCTTTCCCTAGCCTGCCCCAGGGAAAGCAACTGGCGGCAGCATGTGAGAAGTGCGGCAGATGGATGAATCGTCACGGGCACAGCTGGATGGATCTGGCATGCAGGTGTTGGTCCAGTGCCTGCCAGCTGCCCAGCCACCCCTAGATACTTGTGGCCAAGGGATGAAAGGGGAGAGGAGTCTTCCTCCTCTCTTGCAGCACAATGAGACAAACAGCTGTGCTGGGCAGAGTGGGAGGAAGGCAGGAAACTCCTCCCACAAAAATCTTTGGGGCACAGTGGGCTCTGTGGCTTGACATAGTGGCTGCTGCCTGGCAAATCGGGTGACCTGCAGCAGCCCTGCAGGCACTGCCAAACCAGCCTGGCGTGATCATGTTTGAGTGTGACTGCAAGCACAGGGAAAGCCTCCGCAGGAGATCCTCTCTGGCAGCACCCATAGAGGAGGCAGGTGATCTCAGCATTAGAAAAGACCATCTTCTTACTCAGGTGACCCCACTACCATCCCAGAGGGGTCCTGCATCAGCTGCCATTTTGAGAGCTGGATTAATTAATAGTGGAAATAAAAGTTGGAAATAGTTTAGGTACAAAATAATCATGATTTTTTTTTTGGTGGAAAAAAAGAGTTAAAATCTACTACTATTTAGTGACATTTGATGCTTAAGTTGATAGAGATTAAGGGCTGAGGACAAGAGAGAGAACAAGAGCAATGTTACTGCTGAAAGGTATTTTCTTAAATGCCCCAGTCCCTAAACTCAGAGGCTTGAGAGGTTATGGCAAATCAAATCATAAAGGAGGAAAATGATCTGAAGCTGTATGTATGTTTTCCTAAGGAAATACATGTGTGTGAAGATTATGTGTGGAGTGTGCATACACCCACATGTTTGCATACACATATAAATGGAGATAAAAATCACTAGTAAAGGGCAAGAGTCTTCCTTGGATATTGGGTATGCATATTGGTAGCCTTCAGGAATCATCAACAGGATAGGTGAGCTTTAGGGATTCCTTCCAAACCTTGGCACTTCCACATTGATCATGGTATGTGTGGGAGCCTCAGTGTTTGTGTTAGATGGATAGAATCATAGAATCATAGAATCAACCAGGTTGGAAGAGACCTCCAAGATAACCAGTCCAGTCCATCACCCAGCCCTATCCAGTCAATTAGACCATTGCACTAAATGCCTCATCCAGGCTTTTCTTGAACACCTCCAGGGACGGTGACTCCACCACCTCCCTGGGCAGCCCATTCCAATGCCAATCACTCTCTCTGGCAAGAACTTCCTCCTAACATCCAGCCTAGACTTCCCCTGGCACAACTTGAGACTGTGTCCCCTTGTTCTGTGGCTGGTTGCCTGGGAGAAGAGACCAACCCCCACCTGGCTACAGCCTCCCTTCAGGTAGTTGTAGACAGCAATGAGGTCCCCCCTTAGCCTCCTCTTTTCCAGGCTAAACAACTCCAGCTTCTCCAGGCTAAACAATCCCATGCTGATATACCATTGGAAGAAGGGTGGTGGGTTGCAATGAATATTGCTTAGAAGCAAGGAACAGGATAGAATTGGCAAAATAAAAAATAATGGCTTGCAACTATACAAATTTGTAGTTCAAGACAATTAATGGTTGTTTGCTTGTTTGTTTGTTTGTTTTAAGACAGTAAGGATGCGACAGACATGTGCAGTCCAGAAATACTGACTGCCACAGCAAGTGCAGCCTGGGGAAATGGAAGTGAATTCTTTGGAGCAACTCAGTAGAAATCTAAGGGAAGGCTTTCCAAGTGGCATCATAAGAGCAGCAAGGCTGGAAGGGAGGCCCTTCTGTGAAGTGCTTGGGTCATGGGAAGCCCTGCTCTCTTTAGTGCAACGTGAAGAGAAGCTGCCTCCCTGCACGGCTTGGGGACAGGGCAAAGGGCATTAGTAGCATGACAGGGACGAAGGCTTCAGGGCACCGTTCAGGCCACATAGACAGGGGTAAGGGGGTGCAATACAGATCAGTCTGCAGCACAGCACGAATGACATGAATTGTCACAGTACCCACAAATGCAGTGAAGGGCACGCCTGTGGAGCACAGCTGTGGCCCAAGCCATCCTTTCTCAGCTAGCTTGATGGTGGTGTTTGAAGAAACAAATGCTTCACTGAAAGGAGTCAGTGATCACATTGGATGGGAAAGGCATTTTTAACCCCTGCTAGGACAGGGTGGGCAAGCTGTTTTCCTTGCCCCTTTGTGAGGGAAGCCAGCAATGACTTGAAGCAGCCTGGAGCCAACATCAGCCCCTGTGTTCGGACAAATGGCAGTTTGGTCTTATAATTTCCAGCACCTATGGATGCAGGTTGACACAGCATACTGTGAGATAACGTTTCTTTTGCAAAAAGGTTTTCTCTGAAAATTACTCAAGCAGTTTTAATACTGCTTGAGCTCAAGGGCTTTGATGGTGCAGAGGAGGCACCTGCATGGGGACATGCTACCAGCTCCTGATGCTGCCGTAACCTAGCCAGACATGGATTTTCCCATACAGTGTTGGAGCCACCACAACAGCATGGCACCAAAACCAGTCCTTTGTCTTTCTGTGGTGAGGCACCAGGAAGCCTGCACTTTTCCCATGCTGCAAGCAAGATTCTTTTGTGGCTTACAAAGAGGATCAAGCTCAGGGCCCTTCTCTAGGTGTGGGCAGAGGGCTAGGTGAGAGGGCCAAGTGCCTTGAACCGAGTTTTGCTTCTGGATAGAGTTGGGATGCAACTGGGAACCAGCTTGATTGTTGCATTCCCTCCCCAGGGATTTCTTTGGGGTGGCAGCCAGGGTGAAGGGACAGTGTCCAGAGCTTAATTCTTGCCTTTTCAGAAGTCTTGTTTTCCAAAACCCAGTTCAGCCTTGGTATTGAATGGGATTAAAAAGGAAAACTGACATAACTAATTACAGCAACTGCACAACTGTGACATTGGACCCTCCCTGTCTACAAAGGGTGGACCTCGGGGAGGATCAACCTCTGTTGTCTGAGGCCTGCCAGGTGGCAGCCTGGGAGCTGTGGCCTCTCTAGCTCCTGCCCTGCTTGAGGTCTTTGAGGGCCCCAAATACCTCTGCCAAGGGGAAGAGACAGCTGGTTCCTGTGTTGGCTCAGGTGGGCACTGAAGAGGAGAAGACATAAAGTGCTGTGGGGCTGCCTGGTAGTGCAGTGCTGCTGGCCTGGTCTTGCTGGCAGTGCTGGAACAAACACCCCTCACTGTCTGTGTCCGCACTGATGCTTCAGCTCTGCCTAAAAAGTGGTTGGGCAGAGCAAGTGATCTACAGCCCCTGAAAGCTTTCACCATGCAGGCAGGCTAATAGGGGAGAAATTGAAAACTTGAAAAATAGAAAAGTTTGACTTTATTGTGTGATCCCCTCCATTTTCCCAGCAAGAGAGACAGTGCCAAGCTACCTTGTTGTGGTGCAGAGGGCAAACAGGACCTCTCCTCCAGATCCTTGGCAGCCGCAAGACTACACCCAGGGCATTTAGCATCACTACTTACTTTGGAAAGGCCCCTTGGGTTAATCCAGTAGGGAGGAACAAAATTCCGTGTTTCTTCCCATGTATTTGTAGTATTTCTGTTATATTGATAGTGGCAAACTGTTGCAGTGGACAAATAAGGGCTTCACAAAGCTTGTAAGGAAAAGGGTCTGTGCAGAGAGGACTCGTCCCTCTCCCTTCTCGGATCTAAATGGTGCCTCCACTGGATCTGGGATAGGCAGATACTAAAGGATTAGTGCATGGTGCTGGAAGGGCTGCAGCCAGAGGGAGGCTTGGCACTGATGCCTGGATGAGAGCTCACAACAATGGTGAGCTGCAGCCTGCCAAATCTCAACACAGCAGGCAAGGCTAGGCTCAGCTCTAGCTAAACGGGAGCTGTGTAGGACCCTCCATTTTGGAAGAGCGCTAGCAAGGTCTGGCACTTGGAATTCTTGGCATCCACAAGTGTCTTCGCTCTTTCTTATCCCCTCCTGTTCCCAGTAGATTTTGCATCCTTTACAATGGATAAATTATACATGCAGAGTTTACTCTCCTACCCAAGCTTCGAGAATACCCCAGTGCCAGCCAAGGGAGCTGGTGCATGGGGGAATAGCCAGGAATGTTTAAAATAGTCTGGCCATGTGACTTTGGGGATTGGAAAAGAAGAAGAAAAAAAAATCCTTTCCCCCAGCTCTTTAAACGCAAGAGGACTTTTTTTTCCACAGGAGAGAGTCATGAACTAGTGATCTGTGCGCCAGTCACGAGCCAGCAGCTCTGGTTTCCCTCCTGGCTGCAGAAGCGGCTGCGTTTGGGCCATGGGGCGAGGCATGCAGAGCCGCAGCCTGCACGGAGGGTGGCTGGATCCAACCTGGGCTCAGGTAGAGAGAGCCACTCTAGAGAAGGTGGGAAGGTGGCAAAGCGCTCCCATCCCTCCTTCTTTGGCTGGCACTGAATGATTAAAACTGAGGGCGGGTGTACCTGCGCTTGTACATACAGCTTGTTGTGTGTTGGCTCTTTGTAGGGAGAAGAAACAGCTGTGAAGAGGGAAATGCGGGTGATGCAGATTCTGGTTTGGGCAGGGGACCAGCTGGGAGAAGCAGGGCACTTGGCCCCACATACTCCTCCCTAACTGGCTGCACACCTGCCCCCTCTTTGCCCATTCCCACGTCCCTCTGCCCGTGCTGGCATCCACTGGACAGATCCCAGACAGGGACAGTGCTTCCCAATTCTCTGACAGCTCTCTGAGCCCAGGGGCAACTGCTGCTGCCCACTGTGGTACTGGGGGACAGAGGGGCAGCCATTATTAATGAAGCCTTTAATGACTGCTGCCGACTTGTACTACAAGCATCTGAGCCTCATTTAAATTCAGCAACTTTAAGCTCTTTTGGCAATATAAAAGGGCCTGAAAGTGGATTCCAGTCACATGTGCACTTGCTTTTAGATGCCAGCACTGTGCCAGTGTGATGTAAAGGGGCCTCCATGAGCCGGAGAATCAGGCCCTGCATATTTTACACTCTTTTATAGCTTACTGTGACTCTGCTTATCTCTAACAGTTAAAAAACGAGTGCCAATGGTCTACACGCTGGATACGTATCATGCAAAACCAAATATAGCACGGCTCAAGAACACTCTTTGCATAATGTACATATGTATTTCATTTATTTTTGTAAAAATTCTGCTTAAACATATGGAAAGGAAGGAGTGATAACACTGCCTAGAGGCAGATATAATGTGGTCAGGCAATGTGCAAGCTTCCTCACACAGCTCGAGGAATGTGCCTGAGTCTGAAGTTGTTACATGAGTCCTGGACAATTCCTTAGTGGGGAGAAGCAAGTAGGTCATACAGATGATTTTGTGATAGGGGTCCTTCCTTCGCATCAGATGGCAGAGAGCCTCCAAATGCATTTCACCTGGGGCTTATGTTTTCTAACCTAGAACTATGGATGTGCAAGACTCTGGCTGAAAATAACCATGTAGATCCATATTTAGGAGCCTGCATGCATGAATTTTTCTTCAAACTTTTGGCTTGCCACATCAATGCTGTCCTACCAGTAATTCTACAAACTCTCTGGCTTACATCTCATAGCACGACTACTACTGCCAATTGCAAAAGGGAGGAAAAAAAAAGAGGAGGCAAGCCACTGACAGAAAAAATAATCACATTTAATAAAATTCAGACTTCCTGGTCCTCCAGGAGAGAGGCAGCCAGACAGGACTGACCCCAGTGCTTGTCCCTGAGTGTCCCTGAGTGATGCTGGGCTCCTGTCAGTGCTTCAGACAGGAGCTGTCCTTTGTTCATCTGGAAGCGTGCCTCTGTCCTTGCTTTCCTTGCACGCAGACAAAACTGTATTCTTAAAAACCAGAGTGGCAGCTGCTAGAGGTTGAGGTAAACCAAGTGTTGACTTTGACTTGTGCATTCATAATCTCTCTGCCATGGTGGGAGCCATCAGGATCTGTTTGACATTGCATTGCTCTTATTAGCTTCTGGGTGCTTGGCCAAAGCCAGCCCCAAGCCTCTTGGGGCCCTTGGTCATACCTTACAGCCTTGCTGTGCTAAGAGGATCTTCCTGTCCTGCCATGGCTCCCAGCAAGCAGGAAAGTTGGGCGCTCTGAACTGGCCAGCCTCTTGCTTCCCCTTACTGATCTCTGCTGGATTTACCTCTGAGTTTCACAGGTGCAAATGACAGGCAAAGAAAGCACGTTAGCATTAGCTAACGTTCACAGGTCTAACGGCAAGTGAGGCATTTTGAAACTGGCATGCAGAAGCCAGCTGCCTGTACTGAGGGGACACACAGTTTAAGGGCTGATCTTCCAAGCTGGTCACACCTTGGGTGGGCAAGATGCTCAGACATAATCTCGAGCTTGTGTTAATCTTGTTCAGGAAAACACTAAAGCACATATTTAGCTGTAAGTGGATAATTGAGTGTAGTTCTGGGCAATTTAGTGTAATACCTCTAAAAGGAGTGCTTCCCTAAACAGGTACCATGAGAACACACCAAAGATAAGTTGCAATCGGTGATTTTACATGTGAGTAACATTAGCTAATGCTCAAAGCACCAGGATCAGGATCTAAACAGCTTGATGGAAAGGGGAGGGATGAAGGAATAGATCTTACAGCAGTGTCAGCATGTGCTTACTCATGGATGCAGGTGCAGGTTTAGTTCATGGACTTGTGTTTTACCTGTGAGTTTGCATTGATTGTAGCTAATGGGCTTTGTTTCAGCCATTGAGAGATCCCTGGGCATGGCACTACCTTACTGGCATGCAAACATTTTCCACTGAGAGGCTGTTTTGCAGAAGGAATTAGAAAGACTGATCTGAGTGAGAAGAGGCTGGAACAGGGAGATTTTAAGAGGACATAGAGCTGTCAGGGTACAAACGTAAGTAACAGAGGCAGCATCATTCAACAAGATGTCATTATCTCCCTTTATATCCTGAGCCAAAACCTAATCTAGTTTTTTTACTGGTATAAAGTGATTTGCTTAATATAGTCTTACATAGCTGTAACTGAGAATAAAATTAGATCTTGGTGTGCTAACTGGGGCCCTGACCCAGAGGAGCGGTTAAGCATACGCTTAATGTGAAGCATGAGAGCTGCTCCTCCCAAGTCAGTGAGGGTATGCCTAAGCTTTAGGTTAAGCATCGTTTCAGGTATTTGGAGCATGCAGTTCACAGGAGACAGTATCTAACCTCCTCCCATTTCTGCTTAGGTACCTCAGACCTCTAAATGTTTTCATGTTAAAATAGTGAGTGTTTCTTAGGGAACTATTATCATTCTCTTCTCTTCCTCAGAGAAAAATTGCCTTCCAAATTAAGGGGTGAGATTAATTTTAGGAGAAATCCAGGAGTAGGATATCTCTCCTTTACTGATCTTCATCTGCATAGCACTGGGTGTTCTTGGTTGCTCTTACAGTTGAGGAATTGGAGGTATCTGTAGGAAAGTCTGTGGTTCACTGGCTTGCAGATTGTACAAGACAGGAAGAGTAGATTGTAATTTAAACTATTAATTTGGAGGGAAGCAATAAACCAGAAAACCATGTAAAGATTTACTTGCTCACAGTCCTCTGAAATGTCTCCTATTTTTAGAATGCTCTGCAAGTGCTTTTCGTGCAGATGTACGTGCACGTATACATACGTATATGTATCTCTGTTATGTAAATCAGGGCTGGCTTCTCATTTGCTGTGTTAATGAGCTTTCAAAAGGCTTTGGCATAGCCTTTTCTGTGAAGGGATTTTTAAAGAAATAATTAAACCTGTGTATCATAAAGGTGCTTTTAAAGCAGCCAGACTCCACTATCTGTACTCAAACTAAATAGGATCTGGTTGTGCAAGCAGCCCTCTGAAGTACATCTCTGAATACCGACAAACTTTTAATTGTTCATTTAAAGCTGATGCTGAAGTACCTAGGTGGACTGAGGCCTTATCCAGTCATCTGAGGTATTTGGTTAGCACCTGGGGAGTCAGACACTTGAAGATGTGGGAAGTGGGAAGCTGGTTCAGTCACACCACCCTGACAAAAAGCACAGATCCTGGCCAGTGGAGCCATGGAGCAACCTTTACCAGCACTGCATGATCACACTGAGTCTTGTATTCATGGTATGCCTGGTCCTGCAGCCGCATCTCCAGTGATGGCACTGAGTGCATGGGGAGTGCAGCACTTTGTGGGGTGCATCCTCTGCTAGAAACATTCTGTTCTTCATGTCCCCATTTGAGCATCCATCTTGCTGGCAGTGAGTCAACATATGACTAGCATGAACCTCTTCAGTGCAGCACCACCTCTTATAAAGTCATCAAAACCCAGGAGGAAGCCAAGAATTCCTGAGGCTGGATTCCACCACAGAATGTCCAGTAAGCAAAGATGTGCATTACACGTATGCCTAAAATGAAAATGTGAGCTGATGTTTGTTTCTACAGCTTCAAAGGCAGCAGCCAGCAAATTCTTTCTGGAGTCCAAATGCTAGGTCCTAGCAGACAGCCCACCATACTGGCTAAGAACAAAGGTGACCAGGAGGTCCTGGGCTGCAGGTGCTGGAGCATCTGCAGAGCAGCAGCCACAGCGGGCTACACACAGGAGGATATCTGCAAATAAAGTGGTTGACTCCCACCACATCTGTAAGAGGACTAAAACATGCAGCAGTCAGAAAACATCTTGACAAATATTTTTTTTTCCTTTTCTGTAAGGAGAAAGATGTTTCTTAGTAGCGGCTTATGTCCATGTCCTTTGTCAGCTGCTTTGTGCAACTTTCATTTTCACTTTAAGCTGTCTGCATGGAATGCCAAGGGAAATGAAGAGGGATTATTTTACACCCAAGTCATATATCCCACAAGAAAGTGAGCATCCTGCCATGCCAGCTAGTGGATTCCATACAATGGCAATGCATAGAAAACAGACACAGTCTTTGGAAAGTAAAACCCTCCAGGGAGTCACTGTTCTCCTTGAGTAAATACCATTTATGTGCACCAGTTCTGTTTGTTTCAGAGACTTTCCTAACCTGTTGCCTGGATTTTAATGCAGTTTAAGTTGTCAGGTATCATCAGCCTATGAGGTGCCTTTACTTTAGTGGGTGAGAGCAACAAGCTCAAAAATTTAGAGTTCCATAGTTGTAAATATTGCTTATTCAAGAAGATTAATGAAGGAGCATCTGGTGTAGAGCAGTCAGGTAATGCAGGGAGAACTCTGATGTCTCTTCCCCACAGATTGTTTCCTGGAATACCAGGGATAGGAGGACTGCCTGCCTCCTGCTCTTGCTTTCTATTTGGTCTCAGTGCTTGAGTTCCAGCCAGAGAGATGGAACCAAGAAGTATCCCTGTTGCCTGCATTCCCTGAATGTCCAACCCTCCTGCTCAAAAAGGAGAAGAAAAAGAAAACAAGAAGAAAGCAATCCTCACATTTTCTGTGGCACTTCAAGATGGGGGAAAGGCCAGGATAAATGGATATTTTCAAGGTCATTAGCTTGTGGAACTCATGGATTGTATTGCCCTGCCAGAGCTCATCTTGGAGAGGTTATGAATGTTTCTCACCTAGAGCAGGGAGCCCACTGTTGAGAGTTTGTATTCTCTGCTTGGCTGACAGTGAAACATCCAAATTCTGGTGGAGTAAAGCCCACCTCCCCACCTGGGAGGTCTTTTGTCTGTTCATCTGTGGCAGAGAACATAGGGATTTGGATGTGTGGTTGAAGACATCGTAATGCCTTGCTGCTTTGGTTGCCACCACCCAAAACACCAGTGGGCAGCTGACCTTGCTGGCAGCCCACCAAAAGAGACACAAGGTCAAGTGTTGTTTGCTCTCCAATGAAATTACCTCAAGACAAAGTCCAATCCTCTCCAGCCTCACTGACCAGCAGCCACATGGTCTGTGGAGAAAATACAGGGTAAGGGACACAGAAAATCCAGAGTATGGGACAAGGCACCGTGTCTCAACCCTCACAGACTAAAGATTTTGGGTGCACCCTAAACTGAGACAGTGGTGTTTTGTAGCTGTTACAAGTGTAGCACTCTAGCAGCTGAGCCAACCTGCCAAAATGCAGATCCCTCCTCACTCCTACTCCCAGGTCTGCTGGAAGTCACCACATTTGGCTGTTTGTGCAAGTTAATAACCACTGGAGCTGACCCTTCCATGCTGCTCAAGGTCTCAGAGGGGGTAGGAGGTGAGAGGGCATAGCCATGGTGGTGGCAAAAGCCGGGGTCTGAAGCAGGAGCTGGTGTCACACTGCGTGGCTGTCTACACCTCTTCTGCCTTATCCTATTGCATTGCCACCCAAAGGTGATGCTGGGTGCAGGGAAGGTGTGTGAAAGGGCAGACATCCTTCAGCCTCATTGCCCTCCCTTGAAGCCTCTCTCTGGATGACCAGAGTTCTTCAAAATCAGGTCTTCTCCTGACATAGGCTGGGTTTGCTCTGTGGATTGATGTTGCTCCTGACATCTCAGGCCCAGTGGATTCCAAGGGACTCAAAAAATGGTGCAGATAAATTGTCATGTGGGGTAAATGCCACAGGCTGAAATGGACAGAAAATTCCAAGCTATTTGATGCTCAGTCAGGCCAGTTGTTTTATAGCCTCTGGTGGAATATCAGTAGATGTATTTCACAGCAGTAAAGGTCAAAGATGGACTCTAAAATAAGTGGTGCCAGCATTTTTGATGGCTTTCAGATCTAATCTGTGAATATTTACTGGCAGATGATATCTGCAGAACAAAAGCTTCTCACTCAGAAGAACAGTTTTGGTAGTGGCCAGGTCTTCTGGGAGCTATCAGGGCTCCTAAACCTTGGACTAGCAGGAGGATCCACAGGAATTTTGCTGTCTTCTTCCAAAGCACGAAAGGCACCCTGGTAAGCAAAGCCAAGCCTCTCTTTCTTTTGACTGTGAACTGCTGAAGGGACCCTCTTGGTAGCTAACCACAGAGATTTCTTTTCATCATTTCCAGATCATGATGCTGAAGCATGGAGATCTGGGAGTTGCAGCCTCTGGGATCTCCATTGCCTCTTTTTTCCTTACTCCATCAAGCCTGCAGCTACCTGCTGCTTGCACCAGTTTGGTTATCTGTGGGGAGATGCCTTTCCAATCACTTTCTCCTCACCATCTCCAGAAGCAAAGTCCTGAGAGCCTCCAACAGAACTTCTGTTCTGTAAGGATGTCTCAGCACAGAGCAACTAACATTTATTCTCAGTTATTCACAGCAGGCTCTGCAGGACTGCTGGCCTGATCTGAGATCTAACTGCCAGGTTCAAGCCCATTTTGCTACTGGATTCATCCCCGAGATAATATTCTGTGGAAGTTTTAGTTTATATATCAAGATCCATCCCCAAGCATATATAAACTAGAGGCTGTAATAATACAATTTGAAAGTGGACAGGGCATGGATTAGGAGAACTCTTCCAGAGAGATTTCTGAAATGGCACACAGAGATACTGAGAGAGAGCAGATGTTATATTGCTTCTTGAGGACAAAAATGGGTCAGATCTTATAGCAGGTTTCTAAGCACCACTTAGTCTCTGCTGTCCTATATTTCTTGGGATGAGAGCAGGCAACACTAACTTCCCTACTCCAGGTGTCCCAAACCCCTGGAACAGTTTCTCTCCTAAAACACTACTTCAGCAGCGCTGGAGTTTGTGAGAGGAAGGTCTGCCTTCCCATCTGTCGTCTTCAGAAAAGTGAGCTGTCTCCACATTTGAATCAGGCAAAAGTAGACTCATCAGCCCAGGTATTGCCATCCTAAGAATGAGAATTTGGAGAGCAAACAGATCCCAGGAGATGTGTGACAAAGCCCAAATGGCTGCAAGTGCTCTGGCTGTAGTGTTACATCGTGACTGGGGGCTGGAGAGGAGGAGGAACGCTCACGAGACCTCCTGCTTGGCACCAGGCACGTAGCACAGATCTGGTAGATGTGGCCAGAGCTGGAAACCAGGGATGGGGTAGCAGGTTGTGCCTGACCAAGTGACAGTGTTGACCTTGGCTGAGGGGGAATGGGTGGATAGCCACCATAGGATAGAACCTCCCCAACAGCCTGAAATGTGAGGCCTTCAGGTAGGAGCCAGATCATTTGCCATTGCCATGTCAGTGTCCTGGGACAACCTGGACGCTGAACCACTTCAGTCTGACTTGATGCCTGGAAAGACTGTAGCTGTCAGACAAATAGCTAACCTTCAGCTTAACCCTTTTGGTTTGACTGGCAGAAAAATACAATTCTGTGAGTTTTTTTCTATAAGGTTTGGTAGTAATTTCGTGTTACAAAGGTCTTCCTGAAGAATTGCCTTCAAGTCATCCAATGCTTGGTGGAAAGTGAGGTTTCCCTGGGTAGCAGTGGTTAAAATATGCACTCATGTTCAGTGCACATTTCTAAGGTCTTTATTGCTCTGTGGTGACTGAAGGTAGTAACAGACTGTGGCTGTAGTAGCAGGAGAGCCATGGGAAAGGAAAAAGTATGCATGGGCAACACATATGTGGTTCCTGCTAGCATGCTCCCAGGATAACACAAAGCAGGTAGAGACACTTAAGCTCCGCTGAAAACATCAGCAAAAGCCCCCTCCATGCAGTCCAGGCTTCAGCTCCAGCATCCCCGTCACAAAAACAACTGGGACAGGAGGGCTGTGCTCCACAGGCATGGCAGAAATCCCAGACGGGGTCTAAGAGAGGCCACCCGGCTCCCTGTGCGCTTGCAATGCCAGAGCAGGGCTGCTGGAACAGCCAGACCTGGCGGGGCTCCCCCCGAGTGCTGGGGGGCACAGACCGATGGCTCCTGGCTGTGTTGTATGCTAAAGAGAGTGAGCCTCCGGGACAAGCATCTCCAGAGCAACGAGGGAGACAATGGCAGGAACTCCCACTGGCCCCAACCAAGTGGGTCATAAGTCAAAACAGGCTACTGCACCCAAGATCATGTCAGGGAATTTGCTAGCACCAGTGGAAACGTTACTGAGTCTCATGCTTTAAATAAATTCACTTTAAAAGTCCCATCAAGATACTCAGTCAGAAAAATAGCAAGATCTGGCCAAAAGCTTACCGAGTCAGTCAGCAATGCAAAGTAATTCAGCCATTCAAGACCATTCGTTTTTCACGTCAGTCTTTGACTAACAGGCATTTTAAATGGTTTGTTTGTTTGTTCTTCTGAGATTAGCTGTTTCACTTTGAAAGAACACAAGCCCCTCAAAAGATAAATGCAGGTGACATGCATCAAATGTCTCTGCTTTTTTTTGGAAGGCTTAAATGACTTCTGAATCCCCTTCTGAGTTCCTACCTGCCTGAGACATGAAGTGCGCAAAGTGGCAGCAGGCTCACTGCTAATGCTAGGCTATGGCGAAAGCGTCAGCGTAGCTAAGCTTTGTTGGCTGACAATGAAGCGAGCAGGAGGGTTTCGGTCTTCCCCTTATCATAAAACACTATCCCAGGGAGATGACCCCAGGCGCTGAGGGCTCTGGTGGAACAAAGGTTGAATGTGCTGCCCGTCTCAGTGAGAGGAACAGAAATTAAACTTCATGAACTTGAACAAAAGACTAATCTCTGGGAGGGGAGAGGGGAGGGAAAGAGAGAGGAACCATAGACAATTAGTACTCTACAGGCTCTGACAGAGTCATTAATGAGGGATAATATCCAATTAAGGAGGAGGATGGGAAATCTGGGGAATGCCTGCGTATATTCCAGCAAATTGCTCGTGGCTCCTTCCTATTTTCTTCCCTAACTTTGATGATCATCTAAACAGGAAAGACACATCCAAGTGAAATATATTTGGAGCCCACAGGTAGGTGGGGGTGGCTTGCTGCCCAGATGTCCTGGGAGCATGTCCTCTCTCGCATGCCTCATCAGAGATGCATGCATTGAAGGGTGCAGGAGAGGGAGCCTAAAAGGCTCTGGCAATGATTTAACTCAATTAAAGTCTGTGGGAGGGTTTAGCTTCCCATCATGAAGCAAACACAGGATGAGTAACTGATATAAAACTGAAAGGCACTTTACTTGTGTCTTTTGTCTTTAGGATGGCAAGAGGTGGATAATATTCCTGCACTGACAGGGTAAAGCTGGAGCTGGACAGACTCTTGTAAAGCATTATGAGCTTTTTGTTGTCAAAAGAGTCATCAGCAACTTGGTAATGCAGATCTCCTTCCACCAGGAAGTTTGGGGTTTTTTTTCCAATCTTTCTACTCATTTCAGCATTTCTTCAAGTGGAACTGTTAGTCCTGTTCGTGTGACCTAAATCAGCAGTGTCCTGCATAAGAAAGAGAAATAACTCACAGTCCCCAGAGAAACGCTTGTCTGTTTTCAGAGTCTCCTGTAAAAATAGTTGGCAACAGTTTTTGGAAGTCTGAATTATCTGGGTTTGGAGTTCTGAGGATTTGGGGAGCTTTGGGGAGTGTGATTTTTTTGGGGATAATTTTCTTTTTAAGGTAAACAAATCCCCTCCTCCCCCCCCCAACATTAATTATGTCATAGAATCATAGAATCATAGAATGGTTTAGGTTGGAAGGGACCTCAAGGATCATCCAGCTCCAACGCCCCGCCACAGGCAGGGACACCTCCCACTAGAGCAGGCTGCTCAAGGCCTCATCCAGCCTGGCTTTAAATGCCTCCAGGGAGGAAGCATCCACAACCTCCCTGGGCAACCTGTTTCAGTGTCTCACCACCCTCACTGTAAAGAACTTCCTCCTAACGTCCATTCTAAATCTCCCCTCTTCCAGTTTAAACCCATTTCCCCTCATCCTGACATTACTAGACCTTCATGTCATCAGTATTGTTTTTAATTTAGCACCTCCCTGAAAGTGATTCCCAAAGTAATTTTGGGAGCAAAGCTCATCTTATACTGCACATCTTTTCATGTGCAGTATAAGGGGAGAGATGGAAAAAATTTCCATAAGACTTTTCCAGACCTTTAGAGCTTTTCTGAAAACCAGTAAGTCCCTTTTCCCCTCAAGGTTTATGACTAATTTCTCTCATCAACACTGCTGTAAGAAACAGAAGCCTTTACATATCTGCGTTCATAGATGGGCTCTAAATGACATAATTACCAAGTTCTCAGTCCTCTGAAGAATGAGACTTCACTTGCTTCTGCCACCACTCCTCTTTTCCATAAACATGCACACACACACATATATATACACACATTTAATTTCTCTCTGCCCCAGTGTATACAACTTGTAGTTATTGCATTAGTGAACATTGCAGATCCCATTTTTTCCCTAGGGCAGGGCCCTTAGCGTGCACAAAGACACAACGCAGGGAAGATTAATATCAGCTTCTGCTTTGCCATTCCAAGCCCCTGCTAACTGTAAATAATATTTTAGCAAAGATCTTGATGCATCGTGATCTATTGTGTTGCAGCGATGATGCTGCTTGTTATGTCTTTAGCAGTGATTTATCATCCTCTGCAATGACACAAATCACGGATGGCTCATGACACTCTAGGATGTATGATCTCTTAGTGGTGGCATTGATGAATTCTGCACTTAGATCATAACATTTTGAAACCTGGGATGTGGAGCTGATCCTTTGCTTTTTACTTCTAAAAGGTATCTAAAGCAATAAAATCCTGTTTTCGTTAACAATACGTCAAGTGGCACATCTCCCCCTTTCATGACAGCTCAATACAGTTCATTTTGGCTAAGCCTCAAAGGGTTATCAGGGAACTCCAGATTACTCATTCCTTTCACTTTTCCCATACTACCTTCTAACCTTTAATGTCCTCCTCCTGCATTCTGGTCCCAGGGACATATTTTGAAATTCTGCTGCATGTATAATGAGTATAAAATGTTCCTCTAGGAGCTGGAGAAAGCTCAGATGTTTGGGTACAGTAGGCCCATTCCGACACAACAAGCCTACGCTCAAGCTGTGATCCCAACAGAGAAGAAAGTGTTTCAGGTCTGAGCTGCTCTCACCCAGTGAGCTACTGCCGTATCAGCTCCACTCTGAAGAAGTACTTGCTTTTATTTATCTTTATCCAGTGGCATCAAAACACTCCAGGTAAGAGAGGACAGAATGGAGAGTGGGGTGTTGAGGGTTCTCACTTCTCACCGCTAGGTCCTTGCTGCCAAGTTAACGTGCATTTCTTGTAGGTAACATCTAAGTTATTGTGAGAATGCAGGTTTTCAGGGCTTGAATGTCAAAGAAAATAAAATGAAAAGAAAACAAGAAAAAACAAAAACAAAAAAGCAATCCCAGATAAATCATAGGGGACTAAATGCTGCCCCTGGAGATGTACATCTGAGGAGCCACTCTGCCTCTAGTTGGGGGATCCTTCAGGCTGCCTTTGCATTGGGTGCAGGTGGGTACAGGGCTCGCTCCGGCAGCCAACACTCTCCAGGCTCATACTGAAGTGAAGCTGCCCCTCCTGGCCTTGGCTCCTGTTGCTCTGCCTTCTCCTAGGAATGATGGGGAAATCAATCACCTCTCCCTCACCACTGCCGCCTTAGGGAAGAGTTCTACAGGCAGTTGGCCTATAAAGCACCACCGGTACCGAAGGTGAGTATCCCCTCTGCTGCTTCTTCCTTGGCAGCCACGGCTATGTGGCAGCCATGGTGTCTTGCAGATGGAGAAGTGCCGGAGCCCTGAGCTGCTTTCGTGGGAGTGACGGCAACACAGAGGAGCATCCCGGTACCTGGGGAGAAGCTGGTGCAGGCAAGGGCATCCCCCTTCAAGAGCTGCGGGAAACCCAGGAAGGAGCGTTGTGCCACTCCGCCTCATCCTCAAAGCCTGGATGCTCCAAGGTGCCTCGTCACCACTGGATGGAGCAAAAGAGGTGGGTGACGAGAGCAGAGGAAGCCTCCTGGGATGCTGGGCTGGCTGCCTGCCTGCCCTGGCCCCGGCTCCGCCTCGGCTTCCAGAGAAGCTGTTAATAACCCGGAGCCTGCTTTCCCCTCTGCTGTCGGGGACGGGGCCCCTCGGGGTGCCCCCTGCCACTCGCTGGCCAGACTGCTAGTCCGCCAGCCCTTCTGTGCCACAGCTGCTGCCCAGAGGCGCCAGCTCGCCAGGTGCTCCACCGACCAGAGGCACCTCAACGCCCATGGAGTCCTCCGCGGAGGGGCCGGCACCCAGCACCCGTGCTTTGACAGAGCAGCGGAGTGTCTGAGAGAGGGCTGGCCGCTGGGCTCGGCAACTGTGCTACTGCCCTTGCAATTTCTTCCCGGCCGCAGGGAATGGACAGCGTGATCTCTGCCCCACTGCTGCTGCTTGGCCTGGCAGCAGGACACTTGGCCTGTGCAGTGGTGGAGGCAGCTGAAGGAGCACAGGTGATCACCTCGTGCTGAAAGCCACTCTTTGACTGTGCAGCATTTACAAGATTTCCTATTACTTTCCATTATTCGGGTGTCCCTCGCTACACAACGAAGGAAAAGGTGTGTGGTGGTGGTGGTGGTGGGATATTGCAGGCGGCACCAGCACCCAGGGTAGCAAAGGTGAGAGAGCGGGACATGTGCACACCACTGCAAAGTGACATCTGCTCAGATCTGCCCAGAGGATTTTGATGCTTGCCTCCAACCCTCCTCTGCCACACACAACCAACTTGGTTGCTTCAAAGCTGTAACATGGTCAGACTCAGTGGTATTTTGCTGATATACCATATTGTTATAAAATCTCAGAGATCGGACTTTTTTTCCTATCCCTTCTATCAAAGAACCAAAATCCTAAGCCGGTCAATTATTGAGGAACTCATTTCACATGGGAAAAGAACCCTATTTAGGGAACAAGGTTTTTTCTCCCCCTAAAACTTAGCAAAATAAGAACTGTAATTATCAGCCTGAGACAGCCAAGCATCATGGAAAATTTTACCTCAAGTAGTGAATGTTCAGCCAAGTTAGAATATAACAAAGAAAGACTTTAGAATAGAAAAGTCTTGGTCAGTCCTGCTGATAGCCTTCAGGGCTCGTGAGTGCCTGTGTTTTCTGTAATACTGTAGCTCATTCTGTAATATGGTATCATGACATGATATTGATGCAGTAGGCAATCCAGGTGGCCAAGAGGGACAATGGCGTCCTGGCCTGCATCAAGAATGGTGTGGCCAGCAGGAGCAGGGAGGTCATTCTGCCCCTGTACTCTGCACTGGTTAGACTGCACCTTGAGTACTGTGTCCAGTTCTGGGCCCCCCAGTTTAAGAAGGACATTGAGATGCTTGAATGTGTCCAGAGAAGGGTAACGAG